>JAABOM020000012.1:19156344-19167217 GCA_011800125.2 Solanum clarkiae | reverse complement strand
GATGACTTGTTTGATCAGCTTCAGGGAGCAGCTTTGTTCTCTAAGATTGACTTGAGGTCTGGTTATCATCAGCTGAGGATTAAAGCATCAGATATCCCTAAAGCAGCTTTTCGAACTCGTTATGGCCACTATGAGTTTGTGGTGATGTCTTTTGGGTTGACTACTGCCCCTGCAACGTTCATGGAGTGATGAATATAGTGTTTCATCCGTACTTGGATTCTTTTGTGATAGTATTCATTGATGACATCTTGGTATAATCCAAAACTGAGGATGATTATGTTCGTCACTTGAGGCTAGTACTATAGAGGTTGAGAGAGAAAACGTTATATGCAAAATTCTCCTAGTGTGAGTTCTGGCTTGATTCAGTAGTATTCTTAGGGCATGTGGTGTCCAAGGAGGGGATTAGAGTGGATCCGGCTAAGGTAGAAGCAGTTAGAGGGTGGACAAGGCCTACTTCAGCTACCGAGATTTGAAGTTTTGTGGGGTTAGCTAGGTACCATCGACGGTTTATTCAGGGGTTTTCTTTCATTGCAGCCCCATTGACCAGGTTGACTCGGAAGAATGTAGCCTTCCACTAGTCTGATGAGTGTAAGGCGAGCTTCCAAAAGCTCAAGTCTTTGTTGACTTTGGTCCATTTTGACATTGCGTGAGACAGGTGTGGACTTTACAGTATATTGTGATGTATCAGGAGTGGAATTAGGTGGTGTATTGATGCAAAGGGGTAAAGTAATTGCCTATGCTTCTAGACAATTGAAGGTTCATGAGAAGAATTATTCTATCCATGACTTAGAGCTAGCAGCTGTGGTTTTTGTTCTTAAGTTATGACATCATTACTTATATGGTGTACATTGTGAAGTCTTCATTGATCATATAAGCCTTCAGTATATATTTAGTCAAAAGGATCTAAACTTGATGCAGCGTAGGTGGATGGAGTTGCTAAAGGACTATGATTTAACCATCCTATATCATCCGGGGAAGGCGAATGTTGTGGCCGATGCCTTGAGTAGAAAGACTTCTAGCAAGGGGAGTCTAGCCACCATTCGAGTGGAGGAGCAACCTTTGGCTAGGGATGTTCCAGCGTCTAGCTAATGGCCTAGTCAGGTTACAACTTTCTGATAAGAGCGGCATACTTGCTTTCCTTGAGGCTCGTTCTTCCTTGATGGACCAGATTCGAGAGCGTCAGTTTGAGGACGAGAGGTTATGCCTTATCAGAGACAAAGTGACTAGAGGAGAGGCTAAGGAAGCAGTGTTTGATCCTGAAGGTGTTTTAAGGATTTAAGGTCGAGTCTGTGTGCCTAAGGTAGGTGATTTGATTAGATTGATTCTTGAAGAGGCTCACTGTTCTCGTTATTCCATTCATCTAGGAGCGGTGAAAATGTATCATGATCTGAGTTAGCACTATTAGTGGTATGGTATGAAGAAGGATATTCCAGAGTTCGTGGCTAAGTGTTTGACTTGTTAGCAGGTTAAGTGTGAGCACCAGTAGCTTGGAGGTGAATTTCAGAGGATGCCCATTCCTACATGGAAGTGGGAGCTAATCACTATCGATTTTGTGGTAGGTTTGCCCACTACTGTGGGCGATTATGACTCTATCTGGGTAGTCATGGATCGATTGACTAAGTCTGTCCATTTCATTCCGGTCAAGGTCAAGTATACAACAGATAAGTTACCTGAGTTTTACATGAATCAGATAGTTAGATTGCATGGTGTACCCATTTCTATCATTTCTGATCGGGGTTCACTCTTCACTTCACATTTTTGGAGGGCCTTGCAGCATGGTCTAGGTACTCTGCTGGATATGAGCTCAGCCTTTCACCCTCAGACAGATGAACAGTCTGAGCGAACTGTTCAGGTGTTGGAGGACATGCTGCGAGCGTGTGTGATTGATTTTGGTACCCATTGGGACCAACACTTACCCTTAGCAGAGCTCGCCTACAATAATAGTTATTATTTCAGTATTCAGATGGCTCCATTCGAGGCATTGTATGGTAGATGATGTAGATCTCCGATTGGTTGGTTTGATTCTGCTGAGACAGACTTATTAGATGCAGATTTTCTGAGAGATGCTATGGAGCAGGTCCTATGATTCAGGATAGGTTTTTGGCTGCTCAGAGTCGAAAAAAGAGTTTTGCACATAGGAGGGTTCGAGCTCTGGAGTTTATGGTAGGTGATCATGTTTGGCTTATAGTGTGACCCATGAAGGGTGTGATGCAGTTTGGGAAGAAGGGCAAGCTTAGCCCTCGATTTATTGGCTCATTTGAAATTTTGGAGAGAGTTGGAGAGGTGGCTAATAGGCTAGCCTTGCCACCTAGTTTGTCATCTGTATATCCTGTGTTCCACGTCTCCATACTCCGAAAGTATTTGCCCGATGAGTCTCATATACTCTCATTTGATTCGATGGTATTGAGTCCAGACTTTTCATTTGAAGAAGAGCCTATAGCTATATTGGATAGACAGGTCCAAAAGCTCAAAAACAAAGAGATTGCTTCTGTGAAGGTGCAACGGAAGAACCTTCCAGTTAGGGAGGCGACTTGGGAGATGGAGTCTGACATGCATGCTAAATATCCCCTTCTCTTTGAGGCTTCAGGTACTTTCTTCTACCTTATGTTCGAGGACGAACATGATTCTTAGTGGTGGATAATGTAATGACCCGCTAGATCATCTTGAGAATTAGTCCTTTTGCTTTCCTATAATATCCCTCTCATAAATTTTAAATTGGTATTTCGAACTATTCAATAGCTACGGTTATTTAAGTTAACGGGAAAATTTAGATAGTTAGCTTAATTGGGGGACTAAATTGATAACTTATTAAATATCCTATACCACTTAGTATATATAGTAAAATTAGTTATTAATGTTTAATTCTTTTAATATAATTTGAAAAATAAAAAGAGAAAAGAAGAAGAAGAAAAAGAAGAAGAAGATGAAGAAGATGAAGAAGAGATAAGAAGAAAGAATGAAAAGAAAACCTCAAAATCGAAAGCGACGACAACCAACGATTTCTCTCTCAATTTTGATCGGATTTGAGCGATTCAAAAGGCTAAATTGTATAATTTTTCGAGGAGAGCACCGTGAGAGTTTCAGAAATTGATTTTGGTGCGTTGTTTGAGGTAAAATTCGTGATCTTGCTGCTGCATTTTAATATATTTTGAAAACTTTAACATGCGATTTCTTCCTCATATTAGCTCCTTTTTTAATTGGTTTTCACCATTGAATTCTTTATCACTTGAGAAACATTTTCATGTATAAATTTTTAGATTCCGATGGTGTATTTTTGGTGATAAAATTTTTGGACTATTTTACCCTTTTCACCCGAATGAATTGATTTTAGTGTCGTTAAATTCATTATATAATTATGATGCTATATTTGAATAGATTTTGGTGAATTGGAGTGTCATAGAAAGGGAAAAACTTCAGAATTGACGTGATTCAAGACTTTATATAAGGCAAGTGAATTTTTTAACCTTTGTTAAGTATATAGAATCTTGTGCTTCTTGTGTGTGAGGTATTGAGTTAGTGTTGATGTTGTACCAAACTATGTTGTTGTGAATTATGCATTGTATTAAAATAAGTCATTTTCTCATTATCGTGTAAATGTGCCTATTTGCAATAACTTTTGTAACAAGTATTCTGTGGACTAAAAAAGAATGAGAATTAAAGAGGATGTACCATATTCGAGGGATGTGTCGTAGGCCGCGACAAATACTATGATTCGAGGGACGTATCGCAATCCGTGATGAATACTATGATTCGAGGGTTGTATCGCACGCCGCGATAGAGCATGGACTAGAAGTTCCCCATGGGTCCCGGACTGTGAGACAGTGGGTGTGTATCACTAGGACAGACATACATTATTTTATTTGACATTGCATTGTATTGCATTACACCTCATTATCATTTATAAACATGTGAGTGCTTTTTTTTGTGAAATTTATGATTAATACATTTGATCCCTGGTGTTGTTGATATATAATAGTTGGTATGGTATTTGAGCTATATGTTATGTACTTTGTGATTGTTAGGATGAGCTGATTTTATGTAGGTTGTAGTTGTAGTTGTGGGGGTTTGACTGGAGTGTTGGGGGTACCTGTATTTTATATTACTTAATTTTGTATTTAGTAGTTCACTTGCTGAGTACCGTGTGTTTGGTACTAATCCCTTGCTACAACAATTTTGTAGGTTGCGAGCTCGGATTGTCGTGATACTCTCTACTTTTTCTTGTCTGAGGCTTCCTGTGGAGATTGTGAGAGGTAGCTGTTTGCCATTTCAGCTGACTTCTTACTCCTATTTATGATTTTATTCTATTCTAGAGATAATATCATTTGATACTTATGTTTTCTTTCGAATCTATTGTAATACATTAGAAGCTCGTGCACGTGACAACCAGGTTTTGGGGAATTTTCATTAAGTTGACTTATTATCCGTAATTGAACTTTTATTTTTATTATAATTCCGCATTTTTAATGTTATAGTTAGGTTATAGGCTGACTTGTCTTGATGGGAGAAGACGAGTGTCATCACGTCCATTCTTGGGTCGTGACACTTATCTCATCATTACTAATCCCAACATAACTTATCCCTTCATAACTTATATGCAAATCAAAATGACCCCTAATTGTAAAAATTGCAAGAGTGTACAATTTAAGAGCTTAAATTACAAACTATGTTAATACCCCAAAATATTTACACTTTTAAGTTTTTTATTTACATCCATGTCATATTATGTTTTTAAGTTTCTTTTCCTTTTTTCTTTTTTTATAAACAAAATATTAAAAAATGCACCACTTAATGACTATTCAATGCATTGATTGTGGATTTGACAAGTACATATTTTACTTTTTATATCCCAAGTAATTTATTATATATTTTTTTTTTGGTGAAAAACTTTTGTATATTGCAAGATGACCCAAGTTTTTGCATTTTGTTAAGAAATTTTAACATTAAACTAAAAAATGAATCATTAACTATTTCATATTTAATACACTAAATTATATCAATTTTTTGGTTTCAAACACACCCAAAAAAAAAAAAAAAAACTGCCAATCAAAACCAATAATTATGTTATCATTTAGCTTCAATGATTTATAAAATTCACACCAACACTAGTGTTAATATTCACCTTCAATTATTTCATAAGAACCATATCAACTTTAACATTAATAAAATATTCTCATAGTCATCAGAGTTGGTGTGTTCATTCAACACCCCATCTTTTAAGCAAGAGGTGAGATTGGGAGTTCGATTCCCACCTTTTGTGAATGGAAAAAATTTTGTGGCTAACTCCCTATCACTTATTGTGCTGACACCAATTTATCACATTGCATTATAGTGCATTAAATGAAAAATAAATCAAACACAAACCTAAACACCAATTATTTTAAATCGAACACAAAAAATACACAACAAATCAAATCAAATTTTAACTAGACATCAATAACATAATTTTACTTTGTAAATACTTAATTATAATCAAAGACAACAATCAAAAAATAGCAAGAAGTGTGCACATGGTTTCCAAGACAAAAAGAGAGAGTAAAGTTTAGAGGTCCTTGAAATTAGAAAAAGTAATGAAACTATTACCAAATTCCAATAAATCAAGGATTGAAACAAAAGAGATGGATGAAAAATATTTTCTTTTTTTTAAAATGGGTTTATAGGTTTGTATTGTTTTGTAAACAAAATGTTGACATTTAGATGTAATTTAAGAAAGTTGACATGTCACTGTAATTCATGGTCTTGAATGGTATATGGATATTTTTTTTTCCTTTAATTTGCGATCATTAAATTGAATTTTTTTTCTTAAACTCTATATCAATTCAAATTAGATTATTCTTTTTAAAACGGAGGGAGGAAGATTGATTCACCATTCAAATGTACAAACCAATTTAATTAAAGCAAATGGATTATGGCTTTATGTGTTAAAACCATTCTATTCTAAAAAAAAAGTAGGAAGATCCCAAGTTCTTTATGGATTTAATTTATTAAAATTTTTAGTATGGACTTTAACTATTTCTTTAAAATTATATTATTATTTATTTTAATTATTGTGAATTTTTATACATAAATTAGCACTCCATATTAAGCTGTCGAGCTACTCCACATTCATAAGGAGAAAAATAAAAATAAAACCAAAAACTATATCTCTTTATTAAATCCAAAATGTTCTAGAAAATTGTAATCAAATCAAATATTTTATTTGTGCACAAAATAAATTGTATTTACACATGATAGTTGCGTCTGTTGGGAGCATATATTGATAATTTAATCATATGATGATTAATAGGGCCTTTAGCTTAATGTAAAATTGACAAGTTAATTGTCTCATCTCACGTCATTATCTATGACACAGTCAACAGGACTTCTTTTAAAAGATAAAAAATTATGCAACATAGATGGCTCCGACATTGTTTATTTATTAAATGATGTCACAATTGGTTATTTCGTCCATTTTAAAAAATGATTAATTTTAACTCAACATAAAGTTTAGAAAATATATTTTTTTTAATTTTGTAGTCCTACATTAAAATCTGTTATCGAATATACTAAAATGTTCTTTAATCTTATCGCCTTAAATATACTATGTATAACAACTTCAACAACAACATATCCAGTGAAACCCCACAAAATAGGATCTAACGAGGATAGAATGTATACAAATCTTAGTAATATCTCATGAAGATAGACAGATTTTTTTGAAAAATACTTGGCTCAAATGTATTTGCTCCAAGTAAAAATAAAAACTAAAATGAAAATCAATGTCAATTCGACAAGGAAAGGAATAATAGAAGTAGCTTGGCACAATAATTAAGAGCAGTAGCAACACAATCATAATAGCATAACTAATCCTATGACAAATCTAAAAATCGTCACAAGACAAGATAACATTCTATCCTGTTAACCTTCTATCCTAATACACGATCTCTATGTCTTTTTATCTAATGTCATATCCTAAGTGCTATGAAGCTGTGCCAAATCCTGTCTAATCATCTCTCCCAAATACTTTTTCGGTCTATCCCTAATTCTCTGGGTAACCTCAAAACCTCTCGCACCTCCTAACTGAAATGTTAACATACCTCTTCTGCATATAGCACATGAAAACTAAAATTAAATTGTTATTGAAAAAAATAATCATTTTCTTTTAGAAGAGACTAAAATGAAAAATAAATAATTTTTTTAAACGAAAGAAATATTAAAATTGAAAGGTGTCAAAAGGACGATTAGATATAAATAAATTGAAGGGAAATGAGCTAATATAAAATTGACAAAGTGCATTGCGTCAACTTATGTCATTATCAGTGACACAGTCAATGGCTGGCCAGTGGCCTCCATTCAAAAGACAAAAATCACTTGCTTTCATAACTAAAGAAACATAACTCTCTTCCTTTTTTTTCTAAATTAATATAAAAAATAAAACAATTAAAATAAATAGAAAATCATTTTCTTTCCTTTTCTAGTATCTATAAATCAGATATAATGCATGTATATTATATTTATGCTTCATAAATTATACTTATATAATTCATTATTTGATATGGTATACATTTATCAGTGTATAATAATTGAAAAAATTTGATTGCGTTGATATCATTTAACAAAAGAGAGAAATTGAAATACAAAAAACAGATAAATATGAATCCTTGATTTTGTGGAATCTCATTTAATAAATTTATTTGATCATATAGATGTGCAATTTTTTAGAAAAATCATGCTATTTATGAACATATGTAAAATTAAAGTCTAAGTTGCATGGACTCTTCACTTTAAATGTCGCACCTGTGTTGGATTCTTCAAAAATACACTACTTTTGGAGAATTCAACATGCTATTTTGGATGGTTTAACGCGACTAGCAGACCAAGTCAGCTCAATCAAATAATGGATACAGACTATGATTTGGATTGTCTCCCTGGCTCAATGCATGGAAAGATAAGCCCGTTCTAACTCCAGTAAGATGAAAATCATGCCTTTCCTCCAAATACCATTTGCCTTTTCTGTCACTACTACCTGTGTCGCACTTACAATGGCAGAGAGTTTGATAATACTCTCGAATAAGAAAGATCAATCCTGAATAAGCTTCCACTAATTCTCATTAGAAATCTTTTTATAAGCAAGGAGCTATCTTTAGGAAGATAATTGCCAGGTCAGGCTGGTTAGAAAAAAAACTTGCTTACACCTTACTTTGTATTGAAAGAAGTCTTCCTCCTTGAGAGGTCGTATTTCTATCATTTAGTGGATAACTTCTTGCTCCATTCCGCTTAAGGTGGCGCGCCTTAGTCCCATAAGGTTATGCCTGTATCTGCTTTCCCTCGAAATATACATAGTAAATTACTTTAAACTTGCAGTTAATTAGTCTTGGCCTAACTCTGCCTACAGGTCGAGTCATGAGGTCTAAAGTGCAAATACTCGACGTCGTGAATCAAGAAATTCGTGATATACATACTAAGGCGGTGGTCCATCGGTGCCTTAGGGGAAATCATCTCCGCCAGTGTAAAAAAAGAAATTCAACATTTTGACAGTAGCGAGAAGAAAAAGAGTGGCGTTCAGCCACTTGACTGTAATACCGATTCTTACCAACAATTTTAACGATCTCTATGCAATGCAACAACATTGTTGCCTTACAGTGCTATGAGAGATGCTCCGTTCATTCCTCCATGCTCGCTTATGCTATGAGTAATTTAAAGGAGCAAAAAGGCTAATCGTGCATTCAATCAATTTTCCTTGGAAACAATGGCCAAGGTTTGCCATAAATAAATAGACGAGTTCAGTTCAAGCTAGCATCCGAACAAAAATACAGTTCAGATACCCCAAACAAGAAGCCACTTAGGATTTTTTTTTCTTTTTTTGTCCCAGAGGGAAAGTCTCGTGACAACACCTTCCTCCGCGGTCTCTATTCATAGTAATAGAACAGTCCAAGTAAGTCTATCACTAAAGGCAGCCAGGAGTCAGTCATGGCTATTGTACTTGTACAACTCAGTTGTTATAGTACATTAGAGTGTTTAACATCCCTGAATCCCGACTCTATACGGAGCAGCAGGCTTGAGTTATAAGTTGTATCCCATAATACTTGTCTGGAGTAGGAAAGAGTGTGATCTCAGTTTCCTAGCAAGTCAAAGGGAGACCACGGGGTCTTCCTTATGGTTCGCTATAAAGGGATCGTTCCTGTGCATCTCCTTACTTTATAGCAGTTATTGCTTTGGTTCCAGAAGGTGTAGCTCTCGCCTTTGCTTTTTCTTTGAAATCAGATATTGTTCTAATTTCCTGCTGAGATAGGCAAGCGGAGAGAGAACTAGACATATCTTGCTAGGTAAAGACAGGTTAGAATGGATAGCTTGTGGGTGGATTGACGGGATAGATCACTATTGCAGAAGGAGGTAGAACTGGGGGAAGACTTATGGCTATAAAGGTCCTCACCCTCTTAGGCACATGGTTCTAAAGATTCAATCTCAAAGCGGTATTAAAAATTAGGAAGAAGAAGAACTATACTAGACTTCTTCTCCCCTCCCCTCGTACCAAGAAGCAAGTTCAAAACATAAGGATAATGGGTTCGTCTATTATAAGTTATTAGTTTACGGAGCTGTCTCAGATATCTCAAGTAAGGATATGGGACGGATTTGATAGTTCGAGCTCTATTTCTACGAAGGAAGAGACTATCGGGAAGCTCGCTCTCGGCCAGGCGAAGCAGAGAGTAGAATGTAATATATAATATCTCTTGTTGTTTCAGCTTATACTTGCTTCAGTTGAAGAAAGAAGGTCTATTTTCCCACTTTTAGTTCATGGTCAAACCAACATTCTCTTCTCAAAGCAATAGAAAGAGTCTTTTTCTAGTTAGAGTTCTATCAATGGGACGATAGGACTAGCCCCTCCTATTTCTTTCTTTGTTTTATCAGATAGAAAGAAAATGTTACCCCAAATTAAAGATCCAAGGAATGTTCCTGATCTGTGAACAGAACCAAAGGAGGTTACCGCGACAACAAACCAACATGCATGATTAAAGAAGGATGATGATCTATCGTGCACTGCAATGCTCTGTCTAGGAATACTTTCAAAACTGTGAATAAGACCCTATTCATGGGCATTCTCCGACTTAGAATCGAATTCATATCCGACAATCTACGATCTACCTAGCGCCTAGTTTATGTTGAACAGGCATACCCGACTTCCAGTTAATTGTCAAATAAAGCTATCCATGCTTAAATTCCTAGCTTGAAAGCATTCTTTAAAGCAAAAATTCCGGTAAATCAAGCCAGCATAGAATACTTGACTTTTCCATGTGCAACATTGACATTTTTGAACAGTACGAGCGACGTAGGTAAAAGTTATACTTAATATTTGTGCAATTAACTACTATAAATATGTCGTACACAGTATAATAACATAATTGGGGATTTGGGCCTGCTTATCTGAATGGACCAAAACAGCTCCAACAGCTAAACTAACTGCTATACATCTATCAAAACTGATGAGTACAAATCAAAAAATAATAAATAGAGAAGTGGGAAGAAGAGCTCATTCTTTCCACCAAGAACTCTAAAACCCAATTTTTCAAAAACAAGATTCTGACTCATTCTTCCTTTTTTGCCTTGGATCTTATAGGTTTTGGTGGCTGAATCATTTTACCAAAAAGGATCACCAGAATTGGAATAACAGTTCCAATATAGTATACACTTCCATAAGAAATAAGTGTTTCATGTAGGCTTAGTACCTGTAAAAACATAAACAAGAAAAGTAGTATTAATTTATGTCAAAGGTTTTAGCTTTCACTCATTCTGTTTCATTTTATATGACAATGTTTGACTAGACAACAACAACAACAACAACAACATACCCCAGTGCCTCAAAAGGCTCCCGCTCATTGCGGGGTGAGGGGGGGTCGAA
>JAABOM020000012.1:19135160-19156244 GCA_011800125.2 Solanum clarkiae | reverse complement strand
ATTTTGCTTTATTCCATCATACTCCAAAGCCAAAAAATAGTCAATCTTTGGCTCCATCCGAGATTGATGGACAAATGTTTGACTAGAACGATGTTAAAAAAAAGGAGGATGGACTTTTGGCCTGCAAATGTAGAGGTTTTGTATAAATATACATTATACATAATGTATAGATTTTGTGGTCTTTTGGAAAACGGTCTCTCTATGTCTACGAGTTAGTGGTAAAGTTTGTTACAATCAAACCCTCTTCAGATCCCACTTGAGGGATTTCACTATTGTTGTAGTGTATAGATTTTGTATATTTTGGCTAGCGTCAATACTTAAGTTAGGTCGATGGGCGAAAAATGAAAGAATCCTTATCAAGATATTCCTGTAGATTGTGGTTTTAAACATGCCGATAGATATAAAAGAAAATATGTAGTGTAAAATGAAACGGAGGAAGTAATAAACGTCATTCCAACAAATAGGCAACTAACCACGAATCCAACAGCGGAGTAGTTTAGAACCAGCAGTGTATACACAAAGTTGGTGAATACAAGCATCTTTTGAAACTGAGAACTACTTGTAGCTTGTTGCCATCTGTATATGACTGATCATAAACAAAACAAGATTGTATTAAAGCATATAAACTGTAAATATGCTTAATCGAGTTAGGTGTGTGTATATATATGTAATTTAGTACCTCTTGATCCAGCAATCATCAAAGCAGACTGAACAAAGAATATAATATAACCAGGATATAATCCCTGCAGTGTAACATAATCAACTTTAGTTAGATAAGATATAGACTAAAGAAATACAGGAAAATCGGAATAGGACAGAGAAAACACAAGAATGCATAGTATCGTATCCATATTCAAGACTAAATTAACACGCATCCAAGTTAGGGGTGTCAAATCGGCAGGTCATGTTATCAGATGAATATATTGCAGAACAGATTGTGTGAAATTTTGAGACTCACATGCCATACAGCACTGACAGTCTGTGTGATCAGCAACTGGATGAAACTAGGCTTCTTTCCCTTCTGTATAAGCTTCTCATATACATCTACAGGAAAAGACGCAAAAGAGATGAGATTTGATCATAAAATAATTGTATCGAGCTTAGCTTTGTCACAAAGTTACACATTCACTAAAAGACCATGGATAACGAAATCTAAGGTACATGACCCTTATTTGATAAATCATAACATAACAAGTACTCTCTGCGTCTCGTTTTGTATGGTGGTGTTTGAATAAACACAACAACGTTTAAGGGAAATAAAGAAAAACTTTTGGATAATATCATAAGTCCCTTGTAATCAACATGTTATGGCATTTCTATAGCTATAAAAGTATGTCGGTGTAAAATAACAAGTTTAAAGTCAAAAACTTTTTAAATATAGAGATGTGTAATTCTTTGAACAACAGACTAGAAAAAGATAGTGTCATATACAACGATGACATACCCAATGGAATCCCACAAGTGGGGTCTGGGGAGGGTAGAATATACGCAAACCTTACCATGTAAAAATAGATTAATAAGAGAGATATACTTACAGTGCCTCAGCCAGGTGCTAACTTGAATGTTCCATGCAAGAGGTATTTGTACTGAGCTCTTTGCAAGCTCAACACCCAATATGTCGACATTTTTAGCACGGTCCCATCGTGGTTTTGGTGGATTAGTCATGGCTTCCCAACCACTGAAACCAAAGCCAGATATGATGATAGCAACTTCTGAGATTGACCATATGAAATAATATTTACACCTTGCCGTAAAGCTAGCCATATATTGGAAACCCAACCGCGTCCAGAAACCCCATTCTTGGTACACAGGGTCCAAGAACTTAGAAATGGGGAAAAGAGGCACCAGATAGATATACAATCCCATACATAATGCAGCTTGAAGAATAGCTCTTAATGTTGCCCCAAAAGGCGATGGCTGACCTTTGTCTGAAGGCTTCCAAATCTGAAAAGGACTTAGTTTAGTTATTGTACTGAGATGCAAAGGGTTTCAAGCAATGACGACATTTGATATATCTACACATTGTTTTTCAGAAATATATAATTTACACGCTTAAAAAAGAGATACGAAACGGTGTCAGATAATACCATTTGGCAGAACAACAGACAATGCTGTTATGAACTTACACCATTTCTCTCTGTCCATTCAAGATAATCCTTCATTTCGTAAACTGGACCAGCAAAATGACTTCCACAACATAGACAATAACCAAAGTACTCAAGTAATGATGGCAACTTGAGCAAACGATTTTTCTTTTGCGCCTCACGCAAATCTTCATCCTTCAATAGTCCATCTTGGTAATTGATCACACTTGAAATTATTTTCAGCGAAATAACCATTAAAGCTCCTAGAATTTCAGAAGAGGAAACCAGTTAAAAGAAATACACCGAACAGTTCATGACGATACAGGCTGGATAATCACAAGTTTTTCACCCAATCTGAAATCAGCTCGCTGAATCCATAATTTTGTTTCGTGCTTTATAATCAACAATGTTTGAACTATTGACGAAAATTAAAAGGAGTTTGAGACCATGATTGGTTTGTTATGATTAACAATGAAATCAAGACTAGGACAAATAAGAAGTACGTTCTTACCTGTAGCATCCATTCCTCCCTTTTTCCATGCATCCCCACTCATGTAGTACACATGACTGCACCAAAATGTTTGAATATTTTCAATGGAGTTTAAAAGGTTTTCATTCATAGAATTTTAAAAACTACAACTAGCATAACGAGGAAACGGTTCAACAGGGAATGCTTATTTCCTGTTGGGGGTCGGGAGAGGTTCATCTTGCTTACAGTTAGTACAGCAATAACAACATCAAATGTCTGCTAAAGAACTAATCCTTTCCTCATTAGCACAACATCAACATAAAAATACCACCCGAAATGGTTTTGTTCTGATGGTAAGAACTCACTGATGCACAGATTAAGCTCATGTCACGGGTTTGAACTCTGTCATAGAAAAAAGCATGCTTTTAAGTGGAGAAGGATAGAGAGGACGAATACCCAAGGACGGAGCTAGGAGGTGAAAGGGCGTTCATGCGAATCCCCTTCATGAAAAATTACATTGTATATATACAGAAAGAGCTAATGGCAAACTAAACTATCCCTTTTTTGCAAGTTTCATACATTAACTTTATATTGTTCTCTTCACCTACTTAAACTATCAATCCCTTTGTGAACACACATGCCAAGTATTTGTTCCCAGTGGACAACAAGAGCGTGCAGGGGCGGACCTATATTTACCCAAGGGTGGTGAGATGAACACCCTTCGTCCGAAAACATTTTCTAATATATAGGTTAAATATAGAAATTTTGATATATATTAATTGTTGAACACCCTTAATATAAAAATCACCGGCCTGTGTTCTAAAAGTATGAACACCCTAGACGAAAATGGTGGCTCTGCCACTGGGAGTGTGTAACCCAACTCAGTATCGAGGTGTGTTTTAGGGGGTGAATAGTTGAGATATGAAACTCATAAAAAGGCGATAGTTTAGGTAGACAGAACAATGAATAGTTGAGGTACAAAACTCGTCAAAAAGTTATAATTTAGGTATATTTTTTACCATGATAATTTAGGTTGGTAAACAGAACAATGAGTAGCTGAGGTATTAAACTCGCCAAAAAGTTATAATTTAGGTGTATTTTTTACCATTAATTCTAGAAACCTAAAGAATTGCAGAATTAGATGGTATTGGTCACCATCATATTCAAACAATGAACATCAATGATGCAATTAAGTATGAAATTTGAAATCGAAAACAGAGATCTGAAAAGAAAGTAATGTACCATCCAATAAGGTATCCAAATGCGAGGAAGAAAGTGATGATCCCACAATAAGCTCGGCATAAAACCATAGAACCATAACCCAAAAGCATGGGCACCAAAAAATGCAAATTCGACGAAAATCCAAACGACAAATACGACAGAACAGCACCTGATACGGCAGCATAGAAATGCCTGCCACTGCCACAAGGAACAAATCGATGAAGAAAACTCACAGGAATGGTGCCGACGAAACAGAGTAAGAAACGGAACACCGGAATTGAAACTCCGATCGCCGACGCCATTGATTCCATCTCCGGCAAACTCATATATTTTGTTAAGTGTAAAGGAAAAGGAAGTCAGTTATCGTCTTTTTCTTCCTTCTTCAGTTAGTTATTTAGTGCATGGAATAATTTTGTGGCAGTCAGATGTGACATTACACGTAATTTTCTTATCTTACCTGTCACCTTAAATTTATTTCCTAAATTGTTTCTGGAGACCCAAATACTCCCTCCGGTCCTATGTCGTCCTTATTATAAATAAATTATCCTTAATATATGTCATTATATAAAATTAATGCATAAATAACATTGTTCTTCCTATTTTACCCTTAATAGTTAATGAGCTTCAAAAAGATATATATGACCAATTACAATAACTAAAAAAATAATTAATAAACATTAAACAATGGTAAAATAGTAAAGTTTTTTTTTTCCTTTATGCAACTGCAATCACAAAAGGTGACATATAAAAGTGACTAGAAGGAGTACATACAAAAATGAACACATAATATATAAATTAAACTTTTAACTTGGATTCAAATTATATGTTGAAACTCCAACTTTTAAAATGCACAAACAAACAGGCACTCCAACTAACTCATTTTTATTATTTAAATGTGAATTTCATCTTAAGAAATTGAAGATTTCAATTTTTTGTGAAAAATTTCAGTTCTCGTGTATTTGCGATTTTGGTTAAATTTTATGTGTAAAAAAAAAAGGTTCTCATTAGATTCTTGTTAAAAATCGAAATGAAGATTTCGATTTTATTAATTATCCACCCACTACTTCAAATAATTTACATGCAAATATACTTCGATAACATACTCGAAGTAAATTGTTGTGGTTAAGGGATAAAAAATTCAAGAGAAAGAAAAATAATTTGTTTCTGATAATGGTACTCAAAAAGCGGATTGTTTCTCTTTTTCTAAATTTTCTCTTTCATTACTTAATCTTGTTTTGTTTATGCATATCTATTGTAAACGTATGATTATCTATTGTTATCTTCTTAAATTTCTCTTTCATATATAGTCTTGCAATTTTTCTTATCGAATAAATTATGAGATTTCGTGATTTGTCGAATTGTGATTTTTAAATTTTTATTGAACAAAATGTTGATTTTAATGTGAATGATTTTATTTTGTCAGTGTAAAAACGATTCTCATAAGATTTTCGTAAAAAATTGAGATGATGATTTTGATTTTGTTAGTATTTCTTGAGCGATATGATTTGTTGTATTTCTTTTGTGATTTTACTTATGTATTAATGAGTAAGAGAAGTTCTCTAAAAATAATTAATCAAATTTGGGCTAGTAATTCTAATTTTGAATAAGGTTATAGTTGAGTTTGTGAGTTCCTTAACACCTGTTTGATATGTATCCACATATTATTTATCAAATATAATTATTTTTAAAAATTGATGTTAACGGAATTTGTATATACACATAATGTATATATCTACTAGTAAATTCACATCATATTTGCCACGAAACTTGTTAAAGCTTATTCCAGGAAACATATCTCACCAAGATGTATGCTAACAATCGACCTACAAAAGGCCCATGATTCTGTGGAGTGGTCATTTTTAAAGCAGATATGAAGAACTTGTGCTTTCCTAAGAAATTCATCCAGAGAATCCTTGAATGTGTGCATACAGTAAACTATAAAATTATGGTAAATGGCGAAACCATCCCTCCTTTTGATGCTGCAAGCGGTCTTAGACAAGGAGATCCTATTTCTCCTTATCTATTTGCTATATCTATGGAGTATCTCAGCAGATGTCTTACTGAATCTAAGGAAATGAAGAGCTTTAAATTTCATCCTAGGTGTGCAAAAATGGGTATTTCTCATCTATGTTTTGCAGATGATCTACTTTTATTTAGTCGAGGAGATAAGGATTATCTGAACTGCAAGCAAACATGAATAAAATCTCAATATCTTTTGGTGGTGCCTCTGATCAGATGAAAAATAGAATACTACAACAGTTTGGCTTTGGGTGTGGACAATTCCCTTTCAAGCACCTTGGTGTCCCCCTTTCCACTAAGAAATAGTCTCTTATGCAGTGGACACCACTAGTGAAAAAATTGTTGCTAGAATCATTTCTTGGACGGCTAAGAAACTCTCCTATGCAGGGAGAATACAATTGATTCAATCAGTCCTCTTTGGAATTCAGGCTTACTGTTCACAACTATTCATCATTCCTACAAAGGTACTTAAGCTCATTGATGCTTACTGTGAGAGTTTTACTTGGTCAGGTCCTAATACCATTACTAAGAGGGTATTGATAGCATGGGATAAAGTATGCCTACCCAAATCAGCTGGTGGCATGAACCTTGTTAATGTACAAATATAGAACCAAACTGCTATTACTAAGACATGTTGGGATCTTGTCCGAAAATCAGATAAATTGTGAATCAGATTGATTCACTCTTTCTACATAAAGACCCAACAATTCTTCACTGTTGATATATCAAGGCAAGCCTCGTGGATGGTTAAGAAAATATTCACTGCCAGACTGATCTTGGAATATACACAGATGCAAAAAGAGCCAGCAACCACTGGCAAACTTTACATGAAGCTTCTAGGAAACAGGTCTAGTACCCTGGAGATGTCTGATGTTTGCTAACACTGCAAGACGAAAGGCTATTCTTATAATGTGGCTTCAGATACAGAACAAGCTTCCAACAACTGATAGATTGTCTGACTGGGGAAGGAATGTAGACCAACAATATACTTTGTGTCGAAATGAGCTGGAAACTAGAGATCATCTATTTGTGCAATGTGAATTCACTAGAGTTGTATGGAAAAAACTGATATTATGGCTCAACTGGCCAATCTTTACTACAAGTACTTGGGATATTCATTTGGATTAAGCTATAAAGCAAGCCAAAGGGAAGACCCAGTCTGCTCAATTGTTCAGATTTCTATATGTAGAATGTATCCATGTTGTGTGGATGAAAAGGAATCAACGAATTTTTGAAGGAAAAAGGAGTGCATATGAATCTATCGCCAAAGAAGTAGCATATATGTGTACTATGTGAACTCCTATGGGCATCAGTACTAGACTGCAGCAACTTCTCTTTCGTTTAAGTTACTGGCGTCTTTGAGTTTTACAATAACAAGATAACAAATTGTGTTTAGTTTATTATGGATGTGTAGGTCTCTTTTGGTGATCAATGAAAGAAAGTTAATTACCAAAAAAAAATTTTCACGTTTACATCTGTTAATAAATTTACCTATCAAATTTCTGTACATTTGCTTGCAGTGATATTCGTTTGTTCGTATTCATCTAATAAATTAATATATTTGGTATTTGTATTTATATTGATTTTTATTCACCTGATAAATCGTTATACATTTTTATTGGTATACATTGATCTGTGTTTACCTAGAAAATTGATACACATCCGTATTGATATACATAGGTTCATATTCCTCTAATAAATTGTATACATATGAAAAAAAAATTTATGTTAATTAACATTTACTACAAGTTAAAAGGACAATAAAATAATGAATGCCTATTTTTAGAGATATTTAGTAACTAAAATAAGAAATAAAATAAAATAATTGTATTCTTAATTTTGGGATATCTAGCAACAATAAAAGGGGAAAAGATTGAACCCCTAATTTTAAGGACACAATAAGATGAAATAAGGAGGAAAAAAAAAAGAAGATATTTCAAATGGTAGAATTAAAAAAAAGTATTTTAACTACTAATACTGCAAATTAAAAAGGAACAAAACAAAATAATGAATTCCTAATTTTAAGGATATTTAGTAACCAAAATAAAAAATAATAAAATTCATGATTTTAGGAATATGTAGCACAATATAAAGAAAGGAAACGGTTGCGTAATTTTAGGGATATAGAAACGTGAAATAAGGAGGAATAAGATATATTCTCTCCGCTTTTTTATACAAAGCAAAATGAACGGATAGAGAGTTTGTCTAAGTAATGCCAATTTTTGTAGGATTAAAATTTGCTAAATATTTTTAGGCTAAAACTGTCATTTTATAGGAGGCTTGTGCCTATGTGTCAATTCCTTGGTCAAAAACTAAAGGGAAACCACAAAATTAGGTCCTAAACTAATGAATTTGTCACGTTTGGTCTTTTAAAATGTGCTGAACTAAATGGGTCAAAATGAGCCCAATTTAACAAAATAAGTCCGTGAGTGACAATCCACTCCCCTAGTAATATTGTCCGCTTTATGTCTAGACGCACGGCTTTAAAACGCATAACTAGTATATTTATACACCAACAGCTCGCCGAGATTGGAGTTACCTGAACTCAATTGAACTTTACACATCGACAAGATTGACATAGAAATGACTCAAATACGATCAGTAACGATCCATCCCGCTAGTAATATTGTCCGCTTTAAGGCTACGACCTTAAAATGGATCACTAATAAATAAGATATGTTTACTTATACACTCAATATCTCTCTTAAGTTTTGTCGATGTGGAATTTTTCATATTAAGATGAGCTGTTACAAAGCAGTTACTAGCACACCCAAATATTGTCACCAACACCTGCACTTCAGTTAAACAATTTGAGGAATTCCTCACTCAATAACTACTACAAGATCTTTATAAACCAAAGAATGAGAGTACTTCTACACACTTGTGAGCTTCAATCAAACCCAAAGAAACTTGCTTCCATTCAATTGCTATGATCAAACTTCAAAGTACACATGCAAAAAGCAGTTTCATTGAACATACACTAATGAACTCAGAACGACAACTACCTCGCATGAGGGGTGTATCGGAAACCTCAAAGAAAAGGACCTACGATACTACTACCATGCATAGTTGGGATTTAAAAAGCCCACCATACACGTACACACATTGACTCGATCTGATATAGCGTTGATCACCAATGCTTACTAACTTCTCCAGAGCTCTGGAGAAATATGGATACTACTACCTCTTAACTCTTTTACAATCTTTTTCCTAAAGAGAAGGTTAACAGCAAATTAAAAAGACTTTAACCTCTCTGTAAACTCGCTCGGGCATATTAACACAGAATCTACACAAAGTCCACCTTTGGTGTGGGTGCAATCGATTTGGGTCATAGAGAACTTAACTTTCATATTTGCTGCAGACCCTGTAACTATAAAGTCTCCTACATGGTGGTACTTCCATTTTCCAGGTTCTTTCATGTAACACTGGGTTGTAGCTTGCTGGCCATCTGATGTTGAGAGCTGGAACTGCACTGGCTTTTTATCCCATCCGTGAACATGTTCGGAGTTGCAAATTCGCCGTCCAAATCTCCGAGAGGAACGTCCTACTTGCAGCCTATAGAAAATGCTATAGGACCCTGCTGGGAATGGGAAATCAACCTCTCCCCCCGCTTCAAACCACCATATCTGTTGGAGATATGCAACGGACTTGAATCTGCAGAGAAGGCAAGGAAAACAAATCCTAAGTTTGGGATATCTTAAGACGTAGAATGTTCAACGTGTACAACAAATACCATTAATGCATACTCGAAAAGCCACCAACAGAAGGCAATTTATTCTTGACAAATTTATGGGTCGTAAGATGTCATACTATAGAGAGAGTTCCAATTGCTAAATGCTAGGTAAATCATGAGGACGTGCAATCAAAATTGAGCATTTCTCTTTTCAAGCAAATAAGTTGTTCTCAATAAAGGAAACTGATATCAACAACACTAAAGCCCTTTACGCGTCTAAAACACATATCTACCAATCGATATTTCTACTACAACAACAACATATCCAGTGTCAATCGATATTTCTACTACAACAACAACATATCCAGTGTCAATCGATATTTCTACTGATGTGTCAAATAGTTCAGATTACTTCTCCAGTACCAAACTCTCGAAACATTTCTCCGAAGTTATTCCAGTAATTTTTTTAGTGTAGCAAGAAGGCAGAATGAAAAATTGCTAAATGAAGCAAGGCATTGCGTACCAGAATTGCACAGAAAGAATCACTTTACTGCTCATCTTTCAATTTCACATAAGTGGAGTCAAACTTCCAACAATGTAAAAGGAACCCCTACAAGATAAACCCCACTCATGTGTAAAAACCACATGAGAGAGGTAAATTGCACTAGCAAGCACCTCGACCCAGAAGGCCAACCCCCTGCTATTTCGAACTTAAGACCTCTATTATGGAAGTCCAAACACCAACCATCTTTTCAACCCTAAAGGACAGTAAAAAGGAACCTTTTCGTAGGAGGCTTTCGTCAAAAACGCCCAGTACAGTTGGATTCAATCAACCAATCTTAAAACAAATGGATAAATAAACACACACATACAAATATACAATCTGCTATAACTTGATAACAAAAGTAAAAAGATTCTTCACTCCTCACCTTGATTCATCTGTTTCAATACGACTCCAATATCTCCTATCATCAATGCCTGTTATCGCTAATCCATTTGCAGATATCGATAGACAAACCCTTCCTGTACCCTTATCTAACCAAACCTTCTGCATAGATCCCAAATCAATGAAACCATCAGAACAATTTATACGGAAAAACAAAGCTTACCCTTATCATTTCCCAAAAAATAAACTAGAAAACCCCATTTCACCTAAAAAAAATTTTAACAATTCTCTAAGCAGAAGGATAAAGATCGAACCTTTGTGCCTCCATCAAAATAACTGGGTCGACAAAGCCTAGCATAAATATCCCTTTTGCACAAACTGTTAGAAAACTCCTCAACCCCACCAAAAACCCTATCAATAATAGATCCATAATTTAACGGCAATTTCGACTCCCACACAAAATCAGCAAACGAAGCAGCCCTAAAAGCACGATTGAGCATAGAAAGGCTACAAATCTCTGATGGGTTTAAATACACCATAACTGAAGCCACACAACTCTCCGGCAAGTCACCGAGACCGGGGTTCTCCGGAGAGACGACGGAGGAATCCCGTGGAATCAAGAAAAGGGATAAAGAAGAACCCATTTTAGTGAAATTATGGATGGATTTGAGGAGGAAAAATGGGGGATAAAAGAGAAAAGGTAGGGGAAGAAGACAAGATAGAACAGCTGGATATATAGTTGGCGTATATATAGAGAAATTGACGCGTACTTTTCGTTAGTACTTTTCGTCGGATTCTGCGGGAAATAAGAAAGGAAAACATCTATACGTATCAAAATTTTGTAAATACGATTGTATTGTGTGCGAATTTATATTTATTTATAAAAAATATATTTTTTTAAAGTAATATTAATTAAATAATTTTAGAATTTAAATAATGTACCAATTAAATTAAAGTAAAACAAGAAAAATAATTCCTAATTTTTTTAAAAAAATGCCCAAGTCTTTCCCGATATCTACTACTATAGTATAAGTAGTAATGTAAGTTGCCTAATCAGGCAGCAAGTCGATATATTTATCTGAGTTGTTTGAATGTTTATATGTAATTTGTTTTGTTGTTCTTTCGTTTTAATTTATTTCTCTTATTTTTAAATTTTTATATATCTAAGAACTGTATAAAAATTTAGAGGCAATTTTAATAATTTTTCATGATTTTTTTGGAGCACGTCAATATGCCTGCTTGAGAGTGTATTTGTACTTCTTTATTAGTTCTTTTGTTTTTTTATATATTTTAAATATATTAAAAAACTAATAAAAATCTAAACTAAACGATGATAATTAACAACTTAAAATATTTTTAAAAACATGTAAAAGAATTGATTGACTCTTAAAATTTTATGGGTGCCACATATAATATATATGTATTTGGACAAAACATAATTTTATTAGTTTTAATTAATTAAAACATGTGTTTTGATCACTTTATGTAGAAAATATATTGTATTTTGTGGAAATATAATATTATCAAATATAAAGTAACAATATAAATTAATAGAGAAATTTAATAAACAACATATACAAGAGTATATATTACAATTTATTAATATACTATTTTATAATTACTAGGAACGAATATCTAGTTACGGGTTTTAATAGATTTTAAATAAATTATGTCAGTTTTAATTTTATTTATTCATCATGATAATTAGGAAAAAAAGATGTGTTTTTCTTTCCTTTTTGAGATAATTAATAATTAATATAAGTACTATATTTTTCTCTATCTTCAATTTATCTTTCTTATTGCGCGCCTAATACGATTAGGCTTAATTCAAGAAAGGAAGATAAGAATAGTTATTAAAGACATCTATTAAGGAGGCTAAAGTTTAGGAAAAAAGGGACTTTGTTTTAATAATTAATATTACTATACATTCTCTCTCTTCCATTTATATTTATCATGTGTGGACTTAATTTAGGAAGATAGTTCTTAAAAATATCTATTAAGTGAACTAAAATTTAGGAATCATGATGTGTAAAACTTTTTTTATTTATCTTTAATCATATTATTTATTATGGTAATTACCTATGAGAAAAAAAAAATAGAATGCGTTTTTCTTTCCTTTTTGAGTTAATGCAAGTACTATATTTTTCTCTCTCTTCAATTTATATTTCTTATCACGAATATAATATAATTAGGCTTAATTCAAGGAAGGAAGATAAAAATAGTTATTAGAGACATATTAAGGAAGCTAAAATTTAGGAAAAGAGGGATTGTGTTTTCTGTTCTACTTTTTTTTTTAAAAAAAAAATACAACAACAACAACATACCAAGTATATTTCATAAGTGGGGTCTAGGAAGGGTAGATAATTAATAAATAATATAAGTACTATATATTCTCACTCTTCAATTTATATTTATCATTTGCAGGCTTAATTTAAGGAAGATAGTTATAAGGATATCTATTAAGTGAACTAAAATTTAGGAATCATTGATGTGCAAAAATTTTTTTCATTTATCTTTAATTATATTTAATTTTTAAAAAGGAAAAATAAAATTTCATCGTCCTCTTTCTAAATATTCTTCATCTTAGACAATTTCTCCCAATAAACCTGATATTCAATCAGTAATTTTGATTATGATTTGTGAAATTTTAAATTACAATTTTTTGAGTATTATATTTGAATATAATTTGACTAAATTAACTTATACACTTGAAATTTGGTTATATACTGAATTTATACAAAATATATTGGTGGAAATTTAATATGAAATTTGCATCAGTTATTATAACACCTCGTGAAATGACGAAAATACCCCTATATTTGACTTTGCGCGTAACGTGTCTTCCTTTACTCCATTTGCAAATCCGAGACCATATTTGTAATCACTGCGAAAAATCGAGTCGAAAAAGGTCTCGACTCGACAAAAACTCGAAAAAACGCAAATAATTTAGAAACAATGAGGTTTCTGCATCCGCTCCACGACGCGGAGAGAAAGCGGAGCCACACTTGGTCATTTTCAAAAATTTGACGAAAAATGAAAATTTGCGAAAAAGTTGAAATTAATACTAGTGCACGTCGCGCACTGGTGTAATTTTGGGGCAGTTTTGTTCTTTTAATTGGAAAGGGTATTTCCGACCTTTTTCACACCTCATATCCTAAACTAAGCAGTTTAACGTCAATTTAAGTCTAGGAACAAATTATTCTACTCATTCTTTCGTTCAAAGTAGAGAACCCCTTTTCAGAACTTCAAGCTAGAAATTCAAGAACGATAGGGCGTTCAAGATAATCCTTCAATCTTCCAAGAAAGCATTCCCAGGTATGTAAGGTCACCCCAAAAAATATTATTTTCAATAATATATCTAGAAATAAAATTGGTTTTCACCCATGAATTTCAAGTATTAGTTGAGAATCAATTTCATGCAAAAATTGCACAGTATGATAATTTTTCATAGTAAATCTCCTTAGATATCTTGATGAATATTATGATTCTTGGTCTCTATAGGACCCAGTTAAAAAATTGTTGTCAAGCTTACATTTATTTATCAAGATTTATATTTGTTGAGATTTCTTGAAAATCTTGATATTAGTTCAAGAAAAGAAAAGACTAGCTTGAGCGTCCTTAAAACTAAGTCCAAGAAGTGCATTTTCAAAGATACATTTTTCACATATTAGCCAAGATTTAGCATGTTTTAAGTCACTGAATTGATTCTAGTTTTCAATTAAATTAAAGAAGTTGTATGAGAAAACTACATAGTAAACTAGCTAAGTCCCCAAGAAAGCCAGATTTCAAGAATTTATGATCACTAAGTATAAGCTATATAAAGTATTTTGGGAGTAGTATTGAGCACCGATATGGGTGAGAATAGAATAAATTACTCGAACTCATAAACTATATAGTCAGCATAGGATAGGATTGTACTACAGTACCTTCCTCGTTAGCCACTGAGATGGCCCAGTTTTGGGATGAATCTACTCCCCTAGTTATTCATCCCCTACCCGGGCAAAGTACGGGACGGCTCTAGCAGCGTGGGCAAGATGTTGTATCACCACGAAGCTCATAGTAGTGGTTGTCAGTTAGAGAAACTCCCCAAGTTAAGAAACTAAGTTTTTCATGTTATTTTCAGCATACCAGTCTTTATGATTATTGCTATGTAATTATGAGTTATATTTATGTCTTTTGAGAAGCATTATGATATATTGTTTAAATGTTTTGGCCATCTTACACATCATACATATTACGTACTGACGTCCTTACGACCTGCATCGTTTTATGATACAGATGCAAGTTACTAAGTTCCTCAACAGCCGCTTCGTTGAGAACTGATAACTTCCAGACAGTGGTGAGGCCTCTTTTCAATCCGAGACTCTTTGGTTCATGTTATGTTACTTTCAATTTTATTTCAATTCTGTCTACTTGGGGCCTATCTCAATAGTCCTTTTAGGCAGTTGTAGTATAGGTTCTATGGACTATGAGTCGGTATTTTAGTTCCATTTTATTCAGAGAGTATTTATGACTTTACATTCATTTATTTAGTCTATTCATGAGTTAGTTTGATGCTTTCAGATCTTTTTAGTTTGATGCTTTAAGAGCTTTTTCGACTATTGATAAGTCTTTCACTTAGTAAGTAGCAGGCCAAGGGGTTCACTTGGGACCAGAAATGGTTTCTGAGTGCCGGTCACGTCCAGAGTATAGACTTAGGGCGTGACAGTTATAGACTCTTAAATTTATTGTAACTATAAATTATCATTAATTCTTTAATTGTTTTTTTTCATATATTTTTATTTTTTACTCATTAAAAATGTTATATCCTGTTAATATTTTCATATTAGAGCTTGAAAAATAAACAATCTTGTTAGGACTAGTAATAATGTATCTTATACATGTTATTTATTAAATTGTCATTACATAGTTAAGTGGTGGAATGATTAAACTTTTGTAACTTTTTATAAGTACATGGATTAAATGTAGTATAGAATTCAATCAATTAAAATTTTAATATGCTTAATCAAACGTTATAAGACTAAACTCAGAATTTATCAACAATGCAATTACTAATTATATGTAACAACTTTATTTATCCAATTAATGTTTCTTACGACTTATATTGTTATCACATATATATTTTTTCTTTTTGTAGCAATAATAATTTTTTTTTCATTTTCAAAATTATGCATGCATTGACATTCGACACATCATAAACATGGAACTTGTGATCAAATAATGTTATACATAAAATGTAGAGTTTAGGTTAAACTAATTGAGTGAATTATGATTAACAATTGTTTCTACAATAATAAAGGGACAAAATGTTTGTTCTATATTAAGAGTGATTTTCAATTTTGTAAGTGCATTTCCAACTTCAAACTTTAAAATTTTCATTAAATATTTTATTTGCTATTCGAATTAAATGTTCAAACTTAATTTTAATTTCAAATCAACCTATATCCAAATCAATAAAAGTCAAATCATGAACTTGATGCCTATTTGTAGAATTTGACAAATTTAGGACCTTTTTCTCTCAAATTTATTCCATCTTATGACAATAACTTCCAAAATAATCAACTTTTGAAATGTCCATGGATTAGTTTTTGATGGAATATTTCTTTAATAAAAACAAGGATTCTTCATGGTTGACTTTTTTATTTTCCCTCTTCTCTACTTTTCCAATTTTGTTAACCATGGTATCAAGAATATTCAAAATTCGTGTTGAATAAATCAATTGTCAAGAAACTTTATTATTAATTTCTTCTTTTTTCTTTTTAAGTATTTATAACGAAACAGATCAGTTTCTAACAAATATGTCTGAAAAATGACCAATGATTTTTTTAAAATTCATTTTTCTGTACTAAGTTGGTCGGTCAAATATTAAACTTTTAATCAACATGTTAGCAAATAATTAATTAATAAACATATGCAATGCATTAGACTAATAGTCCACACACAAGAATATGTTTAATTTGTTGTCTTTCTGTTTTTCGAATCATTAATTTGTCCTACTTTGGAGTTGTTGATGAATTAAAATAATTCTACATCGGATCGGAATGAAATTTCTGAAGTTTGGTTATTTTTTTTTTGAATTAATTTTTAAAGTGATGAGTTGGATTCAAGACACGATTGATATGATATCAAAATTAGACACATTGAAAGTCAGATTGGACTCCCCTAACTATACCGAAAGTTATAATATATACTCTCAATCTGTGAATATACAGATCAGATAATAGACTTCTAGACTAAAAAGAATTTAAGTTTGTGCATGAGAAGGGATATTGATAGGAAAGATCTCATATCATATTGAAATGAGATTTTTGAATTCTTTAAAAGACTTAGTAATTCTTCAAGCTAATTTTTACGGTCAATTGAATCTAAAACCTAATTTCACAACTATTACCTTTTGAATTTTATATAGTACATATAAAATACTAGTTTTATGTTCATTCCTTTTGTGCACTTTTCAATTCAATTAGTGTGAAACCATGAATGATGTTTGGTGGTCCTCTTGAAAACCACTAACTATAGTTTTTTAATAAAATAAATAAACTAAAAAGGTGCACTACTTTTTTGTACAACCCTACTTATATTACTATAATATTAATGTTTAATTATTTATATGTAAGTTTAATGACTGCGTTAGAACATTCTCTTTTCTCTTTATATATTTATATTATTGTTATTAATAATAATAATAATAATATAATTTAATAAATAAAATAATTTAACGTGCGTATGAGTCAGCATTGTTAGTCAAACAATTTAACGTGTTTTTGCCCAACGTGTATATGAATGCATGGCCAAAATTCACCACGTGGAAAATGGATAAAAAAAACTAACTAGAAAAATTAATAAAGAACTATTTAATCAAAGGTGAGAATTAATCTTTTCATTATCTTTTTTACATTTTTTTAAAAAAAATTATTAAATAAGAACTTCCTATACGTAGCTTTATTTTATCTTTTACGTATTTTTTTTAATTCTAGTATACCACCAGTTACACACGTGATGTTTTTCAAATCTAACCACTTGAACACACTTGTAAAATGTAAAAATTATTCAAACAAAATTTGGATATTAGGATTTTACAATTAAGAAATGGGAATAAGTACATAGTTGGGCGACAATATGCCTATTTAAGTTATATGGTTCCCTTAAAAATAACGAATGAGCTATTTTTGCATAGCAACAAAATTAGAACATACTTGATTAATTCATTTTTCTTTATTTTTATAGACCAACAGAAGTGGAGTTCACTTACAACAATTAATAATTTAATCAAAAATTGAAGAATTTTGATTAGTTTTTAAAATTTTATATGCGAAATATAAATTGGAACAAAATAAGTAACATATATTATTTAAAATTAATATAAAATATACTATAAGCCACAATAATTAATTAACGACTTAAATTTTTTTAAACGTATATAAAAAACCTATTAGTGTCATATAAATCGAGACAAAAAATATATGTGAGCCCATGCTTGATTATTTTTTTTTAATCAAACTAAATATTGTCTCTATTTTTATTAATTGCTCCTGTTTAATTTGAAAAATAAAATAAAATTTATAAATTTTGTGATCTTTTAAATTAAATATATGTTAAATTATTTGACTCAAATGTATCAAAAATATTTTTTGATCTTATGGTAATATGTCATGTGAAAAGTTAAATTTTAGAAGTTAGAGAGAGAGAGAGCGCTTCTTTTTTAGATGAACAAAAGAAAAGGCCAAACAAATCATATTTTAAGTTTAAATTATGCTATTTAACTTAATGTCAACTAATAATCATGGTTTTCAGTTTTAGTTGTTCATAAGCATAAAATTGAACAAGTAGATGCACTCGTCTTACATGACATATACAAATTTATAATAAATTTTACAAAAATAAAAATTTAATTATCTGCAGATAAATAACAATTTCCTTTCCCCATTTTTGCATTATATATATATACATACAGAAATAAGTTAGTTTTAAATATTCGGAATAAATTCTCAAATAATATTCATTAACACTGAAGTTAAATTGCCCCTTCAGGGACATCTAATCGGAGTTAAATGAGTTGTCAAATCTAATAAACACATACAATTATCGATCGGTGATATTATATATATAACAAAATTTGACATGACACATTTAATGATTAAAATCATTATCAAATCTTACTTTACGTGTAGACTTCTTGCAATATGCGATTTTTCTGTGCAATTAGCTAATTTTTGTATTTTTACTCCTTTCATTTTTGATACTATAATACAAAAAGCTACTTAAGCTTGAGATTTGCATGTTAAGCTTAAATCAATTGATTTTACAATTAAGGAACTAAAGTTGTACGAGTTAGGATTTAAAGTTTATAATTCAAAATTTTAGTTTTGTTAGATTATTAAATTTCACAATTAATAATATATTCAAGATTTATACATAATTTTTTGTGTGTATTATTAGTAAGTATTAATTATTTATTAATATTAACTAAATTTTTTAGAAAAATAGAAAATTTGGACAAAAAATTTATGAATTCGAACCAGCCATATACTAAACTCCACTTCCACTCCTATGTAGAAGGACCAAAATACAGCCCTTGTCTGATCAAGATAAATAAGGATGTTCATCTCTGATTAACAGACTCGAATAAGTTTGAATATGAAAAAAATTATATTTATTGCCCTCAGAAATGATTCTATATTACACAACTTCGAATAAGATAGGCTCCAAAAATTATATTTATTGTCCTCAGAAATGATTCTACATTGCACAATTTCGAATAAGGTAGGCTTCATTATATTGCGAATATTGAAAATTAATTTATGTTGGCTTCATTGAGAGATTCACATAGTTTGTTACACCAACTTTTATATTGAAATTAATAAAATATCATGGAGTTCATACATATGTATACACACATACGCACAACAAGCATACAAAGAAGTGTCTCAATACAATGCTAATATAGGACTCATGTCTCATACCTTATAAATTATAATGGATCATAACAAATCACCATGCTTCACATTTGTCTTCCTCGATTTATAAAAAATCACACCACAAAAACTAGCTACTAAGATGGAAGAGCCGAAGACTATATAAATTCCATATCAATACATTACAATATCGATATATACTCAAATCTCATAATTTGCAACGAACTATAACACAGGTACAATTGAATTGTATACATAACTTATTTAAAAATTTAAATCATCATCGATATTTTATTTATTTATTTAATTATATCGACATGCTCCCTTAAAACCACCAACACTCAAGTACCAATTCCTACACCTACTATGGTCTAAGAGATCCATATCCAAAATATCTTCAATCCCAACTAATTTTTAGGTAAAATTTGTGATGATATATTTATTCTCTATTTTAATTCACATTAAATTGTGTTGTCCACCCCTACAACCATATGAAAAACCACTAAATACATGTAGAGCATATAATATATTAAGGGTCTGTTTAAATATACGATATGGAATCATAATTTAAAATTAAATATTAATTTGAAGTTGAAGTTTGTTTGAATATATATTATTCATTTATTTTTATTTGTCACTATTTCACTTATTGAGGTCAAATTATATGAACTTTGACCAACATTTTAAGATGTATTTTTCATCATATTAATATGAGAAGGATTGCAACTTATAACACTTTTCGTATAGTTTCCAACTATCTAAATTTTAGATTTTAAATATTAAATTTAGCTACTTCAATTTAGCTTTAAAATTTAGTCAAATTGACATAAAAAAGTGAAACAGTGACAATTGATAAGTAAAAGTGAACATCGGGAGTATCTCTTTTATAATGTTAGACTAAATTTTAAATCTATTTTATTGTATAAAATTTATACCTTTATATACATATTTTTATATAATTTTTACCGATCATTGCTCTCTAAAATCACTCCCAATTACAAATAGTAATAATAGTTTTTCGTATATAAATTAAAGATAGTTTTCTTTCTCTTTTTTCAAATTCATATTAATTATATTCTTTGTCACATATTCATTAAAATAATAATATAAATTTATTAGTAATTTTTAGAATTTTTTAGTATAAATTATATTTTAAAAAAAAAAATCAAATATTTCCCTCAAACTTATTGCCAGACACATGGCACCACGGCAAAACTTTAGTTAAAATAATTTTCTAAAAATATTTGAAAAATTTATGATTAAATGATAGTTAAGGTTGACAGCACCCCTCATAGGGCATCTGAAGTATTAGAACTCAAAATATTTGCGTTGAGTATAATAATATATATTAAGTTATGTGACATAATATTTTATGCCGAGGCTATATATTTTATTTAAAAATTTTGATTGAAAACTTTTCATCAAAATATCTGGAGATTTTGTGGCTATTATACAACGCCGCTAATTCTTTATGTGCTAATTTATTTATTTATTTTTTATGATTTGGACATAACATCAAGATTGGTTGTCACATGATCAACGTAACTAGGAACAATATTGTGGTTGCTATTTATTAATTATTCGTTTTACTATTTGTGCTTTTAACACATTCCACGCCTTTCATGTCTAAAATTTAATATTTCATCATTCTAAAATAAGCGTAATTTTAGTAAAAATAGGTTCATGGATATATAAGTAATAAGTTCATTGTTTTTTTTCCAAATTCATACTTGTTGATATCCAATTTTGACCGGCCTATAGCCTATTTGGTTTAAAAATAGATATTTTTAATATTCAAACTAACTCAAATATTTGTG
>JAABOM020000012.1:19109076-19123319 GCA_011800125.2 Solanum clarkiae | reverse complement strand
TATAGCCAAATTGATTTGGTTTTGAAGTTGATTTTTTTAAGTTAAAATCAAATCAACCCCATTATAATTGAATATTTTTTAAATATCAAATAAACCTAACTACTAATCGATTTGTTTTTCTCAATTTAGACTTTGATGCAATTATTTATTCAATTTTATTCACTCCTAATCTACAATTACGAACAAAAAGCCACTATATAAGTTAATTTTCATTAAAAACAGGAAATTAGGAGGAACAAATTGGATTTAAGGTCTGCTGTTTGGAGAAAAACATTTGGATCATGTTCCGACAAGCCCAAACAATCAAATATCTTACCTAGGGATAGTGGCGAAGTCAAAATTTCGACTAAAAAATGTCAAAATTTAAAAAAATAAAATCATGTAAAAGTCAAGAGGTGTCAATTCTATACCTAATGAATTATTCTACCTAGCTAAAAATGTAATTTTCTGGCGAATGGAGTGTCGGTTAAGACCTCTCAAATGTATGTGGCTCCGCCACTGTGTAGGGAGCTCTTCAAATGTTATATTCCTTCTGTTTAATTTTACTTGTTCAATTGTCACTTTTAATATATCAAAAAAAGTTTTTTTTTTTTGTTTTACCTTCAACATTAGTTACTTTCTTTCCGAATCATTTTTCAAAAACAAAGCCATACATCAATCATTTGTAACAGTTGCTCCCTCTGATCCCTTTTAAATGTCACTTTTTGTGATTGCACTTGCATTAAAAAAATGATTTTGCTATTATGCCTTTATTTAATGTTTTTATTTTAGTCATGTTTTCAATTAATGATACTAAATATACTAGATTTCAATAGTCAAACTCATTAACTATCGAAGGTAAAATAGAAAAAATAATATCATTTATGCATTGATTTTGTGAAATGACATATCTAAAGACCATCTGTCTATATAAAAGGGACCGGAAGAAGTGCTAATTAATAACTTTAAGCCTCAGAGTGCACACATAACAACAATAACAACATTACCCCAATGCCTCAAAAGCTCCCGCCCATTGCGGGGTAAAATGGGGTCGGATGTACGCAGCCTGACCCCATGTTTAAATACATAGCGCGACTATTTTCGGATGACCCATGATGAGCGTCAAAAGTTGCATTGACTAACTGCTACTTCACAATTGAAAGAAACGCAGATAATTTAAAGAGCTATTTTGCTTTATTCCATCATACTCCAAAGCCAAAAAATAGTGAATCTTTGGCTCCATCCGAGATTGAGGGAACTCAGAGTGCACACATGCACTAGATATATACATATACCACTTTATTGAAAAAACAAATCACCTGGTTCCTTGCAACACAGGAAGATTCATAATTATAGATCCTTACAACAAATAGAACAAAAGAATAAATATAAATATGAACCCAGTGAGACAAATGAAAGAAGCCTAGAGAAGTAGACGCATTTATCTGCAGTAGCATATGTGTGTTTATAGATATGCTACAAAAAGGTGTATGTACATAGCCAAAACAGCGCGGAAAAACTCGCAACGAAACACCAGCAGTCTTGTCAATGACACTCTCCTAAACTTCTTCACAGCAAGTGGTAGCTCCAATGATGCCGCGTTTGCAAAGAGGACAGGTTGCACACATATATAGCCATTTGTCGATACAAGCACAGTGAAAAAGGTGACCACAGGGAAGTTCTCGAAGTTCATCTCCATCATTATAAGTAGACAGACATATGGAACATTGCTATTCATGATATACAGACAGATATAAGCCGGAAGCAAATAACAGTCTAAGAGTGAAAATAAGGTAAGAAGAAAGAAAAGAAAGGCTACATACAGCATTATCTGCGGTAAGTAACCGCTCATCTGTTGGTGTATCTCCCCCGCACAGGGTCATGAATCCAACATATGTTCCTTGGATCTCATCTGTGCAATTCTCAGTACAACCACAGCATCGGAATACGTACTTTGACAGTTGTTCAACATCTTCTTTCTCTGCTCCTTTCTGAGAAAATATTGCAAGAATCATTAAAAATATGTCACACAAACATTACAAAATATAGTATGTGAAAAAAGGAATTTCCTTATTCCACGATTTCCATATATGATTGTTTGCAAAGAGAATTCAATGGGAGAAACCCTGACCTGATGTCAACTCATCAGTTAATAGGTGTGTTTACAAACAGAGAAAACCTTCTACTGAATGAGCTGCTGGAATTCGGAGCACTTTTGGATTTTCACATGGAATTCATAAGACCCAACAATCCAGTGGATTGAACAACAACAAGCTAATTATATAAAAATATCAATCAACTTATCATACCTATAAGGCAGAGAACTAGCTCCGAATATAGATTCCGAAAGAAAGAATTCCTTCTAGAGAAAAGGATACAACATAAAGTTTAAGGGAACTAGAAAAATCACGAGAGTGTTACCTTATCAGCTACAGCATAAAGAACAGCAATAATGCATGGAAGGCAACAGCAAATTCCGAGACCAATAGCACAAGCCATCACAAATAAAAAGACCACAAAGAATACATCAAAAGCCAAGAAAACAATGCAAAGCCTGCATTCAGATTAAGTTATTAAAGATGACAGCTTTGATTCGAGAAATAAACTGAAAATAAAGGTCAGACATTTTGCTTAGATAAAGAAGATTCTCCACGCATACCAGTACAATCTAGGGGATTCTTCCACCATTAGCTGCCCACCAGTAGTTACCCAGTAAAATCCAATGATCCACCAGAAGAACGATAACATTGTATTTGCAGATTCCATATACTTTGTCACGTTACTGTATCATTTTTTCCCGAAAACAAAAATGTTACAGACCATCCACCAGTGCATAGTTAAAATCATTGCGATGTCTCAGCTAAACATGCAGATATAATCCGATCAACTATGAGTAAAAAGACAATAACAACCCAGTATAGTCCTGAAAGCGGGATTTGAGGAGGGTAAAGTGTACGCAGACCTTATCACTACCTCAAGGAGTTAGTAAGACTGTTTTCCGGAAGACCCTTAGCTCGAATAACGAACATCAGAGCAGCTAACAAAACAATACAGATATAAAGAGGACATAGAAAATAAATAAGGAAAACATAACATAACATCAGGGGATAAAAAGACGAGGAAACAAAAACAACCAACACTGTATGGTAAAGAACTTCCCTTTAGCTTCCCAATGTAACAGCAGATTCCTATACACGAAACTCGGTAGATAATGGGTCGTCCCCTTTACCTTTTTCTACTTGGTAGCTCACCAAGTGCTGTCGAACCAAAGCAAAAGCCAAAGCCAACTCATATATAATTACTAAACAGATAGGGATTCATGATTTGAAGTTTATGGTTTCCATCAATTTCAAAATTTCAACAAGGACGAACAGACTACTTTGTTAATGAAAAATTAAAGTGGGAATTCCAAATTCTTTGAGAATATACCTTGTTCTTTCGGGGGTTAATTCAGCCAAAGTAACATAACCGCTAGAACTACTCGAAGCGGGGCTACCAGTACCATCTCCGGCGACTTGGGATTGCCCATACCCTCTTCTCCTAAACTCCATAAAAACACTAACAACATGAAGCAGGCAAAGCGAAGAGTATCCAATAATCCAAACCCTTAAAGGCATTTCCGGGTGCTCATTTCTACTCAACACCAAAACAAAAACGGCAGCAGCAATATACATGAAGTTCCATACGAGGTCGATAGCCACAACCGGCTTCGAATAAGCCCAGCTACTCTGCCCTTCATCAATTTGCTCAGACGGTTCACGCATCATCAATCCGGTCCGATTGCTGGCTCTCTGGAAAACCCGAATCGCATCTCGAAGACTGTAACGACGGGTTGATCGCAGGTGAAATGATGGATCATTGTTATTGGATCTTAGTAATGGTGAATTTGATGAAGTGGGTAAAAACATCTTCAGACAGAATGGATTTCTTCTAGAAGAGTAGTTTTGGGGGTTTAAGAGGGAAGATGCAATAATTGGATAATGGTTTATAAAAAGAAAATCTCACTTATTTAATAGAAGTTGGATATAGGAAACTTCCTGTTCTCCTTACATTTTTGTTTTTTCAAATCCCGCATTTTACTCCAACCCACAATTTTAGGATTAGAAGCGGCAAATGTTTACCGAGCAATCCTCAAGATCGAAGGTAAAAGATATTTATTTTATTCTAAGTGATAACATTCTTTTTATTACTTTGCTAAATGAATATTAATTTCTTGTTTTATTTTATTTGGCATCATTTCTTTTTTTGTTTGTCCAAAAAGAATATCATCTTACTCTAATTAGAAACAATTTAACTTTAAAATTTCTCTTTTACTCTTAATGAAATGATTTTCAATCACGCAAATATCTCAGAATGATTTTAGACCATAAATTTCTAAAGTTTTATTTTTTTTAAACATTATGTTAAATCAAGAGGGCCATATAAAATGAAACAGAAACAGTATTATCGTTTTATATTTATAATTCACTTAAGTTTTAAAGTTTTTAATCCCTAATGAAATGATGTATAATTAAAACTAAGTATGAAGGTTCAGGACAAATGAAGAAGATAAAAGTGAGTGGAAATGATTATTTAATTAAAATATTTTTTTAAATTATATTTTCAATATTAGTAAAAATATTGAAGTTTAGTGTTTATCTATAGATGATTAAATAAGTATTTTTATAATTAAAATATATTTAATTTCAATATATGTAGCACTATTTGATGCTCCAATTGGAGGAAGTGAGTTTAAAACAGAGATTTTTATGGGATATCACTTGTAATGAAAATGAGTTGGAATGTGTTAAAATAGAGATTTTTACGGGATATCACTTGGACCAAGTTCGTAATGAAAACAAGTCCACATTTTTAGATTTTATCAAATTAACCGATTTTGTATATATTTAGAAATACTTAAGAAAAACAAAATAATTTTTTAGTTTGTTATTATATGATTTTCTTTTCTTTTTTTAATGCTTATAAATTGATTGAGAGTGATGTTCATGTTTATCATTACAAATTTAAATAATACTAGATAAACTAAAGTAAAATATCAATTATGGGGATATTGAAAAACTTGAAAACTCAAAATGGATTCTGTCATTTGTTAAAATGTTTGATAAGTTGATAATTAATGAGGACAATATTTTGAAGTTACGGTTAAAATATGAAGGTATTTGATGATGTTTGAGTTATTTTGGTGATGTTTTAGTGAAAATATTCAGGGGGAGATGCAATTCAGGTTTTATATAATGTTTGTATAACGTCATGTATATACAAATATCTCTTATACATCATTATATACTTTTCCATATTATCGATCCATTTTTATGGTAATATTGTATAGTTTTATATTCGTTGGTTAGAAATATCGTTGCTAAAATAAATACATGAACGCGTGTAAGTTTAAACAATAGTTAGGTGAGTGCAAAGGTGTTATATGTCACGTTTGGTTGTATAGTTTTTGAAAATTTTCCTCATGTTTTTAGAAACTGATTTGTACCTAAGACTAGTATTAAAGTGAGCTAACCTAAATTCCACTTTTAAGGTTCATTTGGCTAATTAAAAAGGAAGTGTTTAAAGTACTCTTTAAGTAACATATTAACTAGGTTACTTTAAATATTATGTACATAAAATTTCTTGTTTGATGTTAAAGGGCATTCAAGAAACTAATACACGAGCTAATTAATCACATCCACAAGATAAAGAAAAGTACTAATTGATTGTGACATGTTCAAATAATAAACGAGAAAAGACCTAAAATGCTCTCCAACTATTGAAAATAATACAAAAGTGTTCTCCATTCATCTATTGGGCCAAAATGTGCTTATCATCCACCTTTGGGATCCAAAAATACTCTTCATCCACTTTTCTGGCTCACTTATACCATTTAAACTAACAATACTCTCTTTTTTTTCTTTTTCTTTTTTAAAAATATTTACCATGTTTCATTTTCTTATGGAATAAAATAAATCCCTATGTCTATATGATTTCTTATAGGGATTTGCTTTATTTGATAAGTAAATGAAACATAATAAATATTTAAAAAAAGGAAAAAGAAAAAAGAGAGTACTGTTAGTTTAAATCGTATAAGTGAGCCAAAAAGGTTAATAGAGGACATTTTTGGATCCCTAGATGGATGACAAAGATATTTTAGACCCAATATATGGATGAAGGATACTTTTGTACCATCTTCAATAGCTCGAAGATATTTTAGGCCTTTTCCGAATAATAAAAAGTAGATGACTAATATAACCAAAAAGAAATCATGGATGTACACATTACACATCACTTGCAAAAATATAGTTGGATATATCTCATCAAAATGATGATGTTGGTGCAAGAAATTATATAATTTTTCTCCTCTAATGTTTTTGGAGAAAGTATAACCTAACTCTTTCTTTTCCAACGAGATATGATAGATTACAGGAGATATATTATGCAAATTAATGAATCATTTAAACTGCCAACTAAACAAATCTTAGCTCATGAATGATGACAACTTTTGATTAAGATATGGGTGAAGTTTTGAAAACTTTGAATATGTGTATTGAACTCAAATGTCAAATAAATGGAAAATTAAGTTGGAATCACTTGAAGAACTCGTGAAACTAAATTTAAGCTCATAGCTCGATATAGGCTTAGTGTCACAACCCGCCTCTTGAACAACATACAAGGGGAAGAATTTAGTGTCTTAGAGAGATTTTCGGAAGACTCTAGGACATTGTAGATGTCACTTGAAGGTCCTTGGAAAACTTTAAACACATAGAGTCTTCTAAAATGGGGATTAATGTGTAAATATAAAGGGACTTGTGAAGTAAAGATTATTTACTCTATGACCTCAAATGAGTAGTATAACTGAGAAGGGGGTCATTCACTTGTCCAATCAATCAGAAAATTATAATAAATCTTCCAAAGTTATAATAAGTCTTCTCTTAAAAGCTCTCTTGTCTTTCTCAATTTAACGTTTCCTCAGCGATCTAGTCGAATAGGATTATTTGAACTTGCAAGATCATGAAAGAATAGTGAGTAAGTTATCAAATATTGCACGAAAGTCTTAATTAAAGTCTAAGTCTGTGACATTAGGCTAGCTTACTTATTAAAAGAGAATCTTAATGAAATATACGAATATTCCATAAAATGCCTTAGGTAGAATTTGGTCAAATCTCATTCTATCCTACTATCACTAATTAGTACATGTCATAATAAGTAAGAAACTAAAGTTTGCTGACATTCCTTCAACTGTTTTCGACCTCAAGTACACATGAGCACAACATGAAATCTTTATTTCATTTACTATTGTGAAGGGCTAAATCAATTTAATAAGCCTTTCCAAGTTACTTTTTGATGAGATAATTTAAGGTTGACATGTATACTATCCTCTCCAGACTTCACTTGTATCATTATACTAAATTTGTTGTTATTGTTGTTTTTGAGTGACTTTTAGCAACATCAATAGCACCACTTGTTTAACGAAAGACACATTTAATTTGTAGTCAATTCCATCTGTGTTGATCATCTCTTAAATCACACCAGTTTCTTGCAAATCCCAGGTATAAGCTACTTGTTTTTCCTAAAAAAACAAAAGTGCCTAGCCAAACAGGGGACTGCAATGATCTTTTTCAATGCCAAGGTTTTGGGGAACAACCCCCAATCACTTTGGCTGAATACGTGCTAAACCAATAGGATAATTTCGATTTTTTTGGTCTCTCATTCGTCAATATGCCGAAGGAGTTTAAGCCTACCTCTAGTGAATGTGTTAATTTCTTTCTACACGGTACGAATTTGAATTAATTGGGTCGGTGAATAGCAAAGAACAAATGTTTATAAAAGAAATAGCATCAATATACATGAATTCAAATCCAATGTCATATGAAGTATTATATGTGTGTCTGTTTATTCAATTTTATACAAATTTAAGCGCGTCTTGAGCACACCCAAAATTGAAGAATATAAATGCAACCTAAAGCCAAATTAAATAACACGTTTATATATTTCGTTCATTCTCCGAGTAAAATTTTGAATCTACCTAAAAGCCTTTGCATTTTGTTGTGTCAAGTTGCAAATTTGAGCCCTAATCCTAAAAAGTTTGCTCTAGTTGAATGGGGATTGAGAATTCTCTTATACAACTCAACCGTTTCGAACTTTTTTTACTAATTTCGTTAGATAAAGTCCTGATAGCGAGTCAAAAAGTTAAAGTTTATAAATTATGGATTTAGTTCTTCTAAATCACTGAATTTTAGATTAATATCATTTATATATTCGGTAGATTTATTAACACAAACACAAAACTTGGATCAAAGTTATTAAGTTTGATTAGATTATAACTTATACTCCGACATGAAGCGTATATAATATATATATCTTCTTTATTTCTTAAAATTAAGTGTAGAGGAATATAACAACATTGAACAAGACAATCCACCAGCTCTCTCCTCTTTCATTTGTCACTCTTTTTTTATTCAATATAATATATAGTTCTTAGTTTACTATAGTTTTATAGCCTTCAAGGGCAGAAGACAACCTTGTAATTTGTACCAGCAGGACATGTAAACAAACTTGTTGGATCATCTTGTGGATAACTATAAGCATCTGGACATCTTTCCTTAAAAAATTTCGAGAAATCTGTAGGACCACATGACCCCGGCCCATCCGTACAACAATATCTGTTCTCCTTGTAAACAGTGCACGGGTTGTTACATCCACCTTGTGTCCGTAATTCATTTGGACATTGCTCATTAATAGGTGCGTTGCACACGAGATTACGACAGCCACCGTTAACTGGGCTGAATTCCATGGGAATGTTGAATCCATCGACTAGAGAAATATCGACAAAATCCAAGTTATTGGGTTGATTAAGTGCGAATTCGGCTAAAGTATTTGGTGGGCTACCATAGCCTTGACATTCTAGACGACCGTTACAGTCTCCGGTCTCGCATTTGCCTTGGCCATTACCATCGAAGTTACAATTGGTTCGGCCCCAAATGCGAGCCTGGGTTGTTCCTGGATTCACGTTAATGTTCCAGGATTGACCTGAGTCGAGTTGCCTGCCTCCCCCAGGGGACGCAGCGGCCCAGACTGTGTAGGTGCACCGATTGGTAATGTCAAAAGTGGCAGCATGAGTAACAGAAAAATAGTAAAAAAAGACTAAAATGGGGAGGAATTTGAGGAAATGCATATTACTTTTTTTGTGTTAAACTTGAAATGTGTTTATTTTGAGACATTATCAAAGGGTTTAAATAGCTAATTCAATGGCCTAATGTGATGAGTACAGTTCCATAGATTCTAATTTGTAAAAAGCTCTGAAATTTCAGAGAACATAATTTTCTTTCGGAAATTAATTGTGTTATGGTCCTTGACTTGACTTATCAAAAAAAAATAAATGTTGGTCGTTGTGTTGTCTTGAATTCTAGATAGGCTAGCTTATTTAACCTTAATGTTGATCCTTCTGCTAGTGTATTTTCTCAAATTTAATGAATTGTTGATTATTTAAACTATTTAATTAATCATGTATTATGCTAACTTTGTATTTTGTTGCTCCGTAATTAAAGGAATGTGAGGTATCTGGGGTTCAAGAGGAAAAACTTTAAGTATCCGGGTTCATCATCCAAAGTAGTGACGATATCGAGATGATGTTACACATCGTATTGGGGCAGCATGGACTAAATGGAGGTTTGCCTCGGGAGTATTGTGTGACAAGAAGATACCACCTAAACTCGAAGCTAAGTTTTACAAAATGGTGGTTAAACCATCTTTGTTGTATGGAGTGGAGTGTTGGCCAATAAAAAATGCACATGTGCAGAAGATGCATGTCGCAGAGATAAGGATGTTGAGATGGATGTGTGGTCACACCAAGAGTGATAAGATTAGGAATGAGACTATTCGGGAGAAGCTAGAGGTGGCCCCTGTGGCTGATAAGATGAGGGAAGCGAGACTGCGATGGTTTGGACATGTGCAGAGAAGGAATACTGATGCTTCTGTTAGGAAGTGTGAGAGGTTGGTTTTGGGAGACACACGGAGGGGTATAGGTAGACCGAAGAAGTATTGGGGGGAGGTGATCAGACAGGATTTGGCGAAACTTGATCTCACTGAGGGCATGACCTTAGAAAGGAGTGGAGGTCGCGAATTAGAGTAGCAAGCTAATTGGTTGGTAAGATTAGATGGATGTCTAGCTTTGAGGTATAGTAGGGTAGCAGGAGTAGTCATGTTTTATATCATGTGTTGTCATTATCAATCGTATGTGTGTTAAATTTATTTTATTTACATATCGTTATGTGCTTTCCATTATTAGTCGCCTTTTCTATTCCCTTTCCTTTTCTTTTTGTCATATCTAGTTTATTCTGCTTATGGGTTTTTGAGACGAGAGTTTCCAAGAAATAGTCTCTCTACTTCTAGGAGGTAGTAGTAAGGTCTGCATACATTCTACCCTCCTCAGACTTCACTTGTGAGATTCCATGAGTATGTTGTTGTTGTAATTAAAGGAATTATAGGGTTAAAATAATATTTTGCATATTAACATACTTCCTACGTATCCATAAGGCCACTAAAGCAACTGCTTAGGGCCCCAAATTTTTTCCATAAATCTGTATATCATTTATTAATAAATTTGAAAAAAAAATATTGTAGTAACTATTTAATTTATTTAAAATGGAGGCCATTGTAATAACTAAGAAATGAAATAATATTTATTTAATTATCATATCCTCTCTTATTCGAGCCGTGACTATTTATTTTGGTGATTTATTTATATCTTGATGATTATCATAAACCCAAACTACCATTCTTACATACATTTATCTTTTTCTATTCCTTTTTTTGTTTTTATTTACTCGTTATTGAATATCTAAAGTCTACCAAACTGTACAAATTTTTGCAGTATGCAAAATATATTGTTGTGTGTTAGTAAAAAAAAATCAAATTTATATTTTGGAGTGTTATTTAAATTTCAAGCACTTTGATAAGTCAATACTATTTTAATATTATTAAATTAACTTATCAAATTTAGTGCAACTATTTCAATATCATTATATAATTTTTTTTTAAAGTTTTGAGTGAAGTTTGATCATTTTAAATTTATATTATATTTTTCATAGAAAATTTTTATTGTTTGCTCTCTTACTTCATGAAGACTGCGTGTATCTTACCTTCTCGAGATTTCACTTGTAGAGTTATAGTTATTCAATTTATATATAATATAGCTTAAAAGAAAAATAAAGCCTCTTTATGAAATTTGGCTTTAGGCCCTCAAATTTATTGAGACGGCATGGATCAAAAATTCGCATTCTAATTAATTCAAGATTAAATATTACAAGGATCAAAATTAGAATTTACCAATAACTAAGGTATTAAATTTGTGACTACCCCTATTTTTGTACTTGTTATTGTAATTGTAAAAGTACTCTCTCCGTCCCATTTTAGTTGTCATGTATATTGAAGACAACTGTTTCAAAATAGTTATAATCTATCTATATCTATATTTTTATTATATTAAAAGTGTGAAGACTATTAAAAATGTTGTTTGAACAATTTGTCCGTCATTAAAAATTTCTTCTTTAGATAAAATTATCTTTTCACAATTTTAAAAAAAAATATTATTTAATTATATTTACAATATTGACTTTAAAATATATGAAAAGAAGTGATAAAATTAATAACGACTTCTAGCTATGGAAAGAAACCTAATCTTCCTTATTTGATCGACTTTTGCTTTTTCTTTATTTGAATCAAAAAATACCCTACATCCACTAAGAAAAATTCTAATTTACCATGTGTTCTAATTAGTGATAGAATCTCTTTATATATACTATTTTTATAAATAAATAATTTATTAAAATTAGTGAATTATTTACTTTTTTATAAGTTTATAATTAAATTTAGTTTTCTATATAATATTTATTATCAAATAAGATATACATTTTTGTATAATGCGCAAAATGCATGCAACAAAACTAGTTTAGATAATAAAAAGAGAATTTTTTTTTCACCTTCGCCTTTAAGCGTAATTATTTTTATCTTTGTTATTGTGACAAAGTCCTCCCCGTTTCGTGCCAAATACGCAATTGGCTTGCGTGACTAATTATTGCTGCTACTTTTCTTGACTTGTTAACCCATAGTCAAGCGATCACTACTTGTATTTTAGTTATTAGGCATACTAATGCCATTGACTTGGAAATTCTTAACTAAGCAAAGAATAAGAAATTTGAGTAATAAAATATAAGAACTAGGGCAAGAAAAATAGGAACATCTTCATCCAAGCAACTGTATATAATTATGATGTAAGTGTAGGGTAGGGATATGCATCGATCAGTTCAGTTCGATTTTATGTATTATTAATTGAGTTTATCGATTTTTTATTTTTAAATATGCTAAACCAATAAGATATTTTTTTATTGGTATTCGGTTTATCGGTTTTTGGTCCTTAATGATTCGATTTTCTGTTTATCCAAAAAGAAAATAATCATAAAATTAATATATGACTTCTCTAACAATTTGACTCAATACAGTAAAAGAAACAAATCATCTAAATACCTAAACTTAATAATATATAATATTTGACGTCATATTCTAATTTACTTTCCAACAGAAGAGGGTTACATATCAGAAACCAAGCAAATACATGTCTTACAAGTATCAATTTAGTACCAAGTGATGTTAAATTATTAATATTTAATAATTATAAAGGGATGAAGTAGTAAATTATTATAGTTTTAATAAGTTATCAGTTTATCCAATATACCAATATTAAAAATCAAAATCAGACCGATAATCCGATAATTTTTTTGTAAAATCACTAAAATCCCGTTAACCCAGTAACCTAATAACAATAAATCGATAATATTTTTTTCAATTCAATTTATCGATCGGTTCGATTTTTCTTGATTCACCGATTACTCGTTGCCCCGGGAACTCTGGGACTTTGTGCGTACCCACCACGTGTCAAATATTGATTGGTCCAATTGTATAACCAATTTTTACTCAAGAATAATACACCATATTCTTTTTATTTTCAATAATACTTAAGTCCTCAATGAATTTTCAGCTCAATAAATAGCGTTAACGATGTAAACCAAACTTTCATAGAAGTTTCAAACGTCCTAAAAGCAGCAATTAAAGGTAATACTCCTCTCAATTTAATTTTTTTTAAAACTTATTTTGATTTGACACATAATTTATGAAAATTATAATTTTTTTTAAATTTTATGATTTTAATTAAAGAAATATTAAATATACCATAATGTCTTTTTTTAACTTGTGTTATCAAACATGACATATGTAGGAATTAAAGTTGGAATTAAAACTTACGTCATCAATCTTTTTGGAGAAAAATATTTAAAACACTTCTAAACTTAATGCAAATTATTCGTTTCACCCCCGTATTATTGATAGCCTTAAAAACACCCCTCCAATTGACTAACTAAACTTAAATACACCTCCGATCTGCCATATGATATAGCAAGTCGTCTCAAACTCTTGTAGGAGCATAAAGATCTTGATAAAAAGTCGAGAGAAGTGTTGAAAATGCCCTAAATTTGGTGAGAATTTAGCGGTATATTTTACTGATATTGCAAGATCAGGGATGTATTTTAGTTCAGTTAGCCAAGTAGAGGATGTGTTTTAAGTATGTCAATAGTTCAGGAATGAAACTAATAATTCGCGTCAAGTTTAGTAGCATCTTAAATACTTTTTTTATCTTTTTAAATAGACTTAAAAAAATAGATCAAATAAATTGAAATGAAGCGAATATGTTTCATCCATATAAATGAATTTATGGACAAAAGACCACTCTATAGCTAGTTTCACTAGGACAAGTAAAGGTACTAGTTGCATCATCTTAACGATAACCGTAAGAAGTTGAACATCTATCCTTAAAGAACTCTGAGATACGTCCAAGAAATCACTATTGTTGAATTGGTTTAGGGTGTATTCGGCCAAAGTACTTGATACTTTACCATAATCAGTTGATCAAGTTAAAGGACATGTTTATGTGTTATGCCTAAAAATTATTTGTAATAATTATAGCCTCCATTTGTTGATTTTTATTTATCCATGACACTTATTGTCACGACCCAAAAATTGAGCGTGATGGCACTTGCTCAACCCCACCAGAACAAGTCAGCCTTATCTCAAAAAGGAATAATCATTATAACGCGCGGAAGCATTTAAAAAAAAATAAATAAAACCCAACTGATGATTTTCATAAAACTTAAATCCCACCCAAGGATTGGTTATCACGAGTACAAGCCACTAAAAATACAGAACATAAGAAAATACAAGTCCAAACT
>JAABOM020000012.1:19074011-19095270 GCA_011800125.2 Solanum clarkiae | reverse complement strand
ATACTTGTGTATTTTTAATAAAAATAAGAAGAAGAAAGTGTATTTTAATTTGAAAATAAATAGTATATATATATATAGAAATGTGGTAGGGATAAAAAGGTCAAAATACATATTTTTTCGGTTAAAATGTTAAAAAAAAAGACCTCCCACGCGCCCCCCCAGAGTGTAATACACTCACTATGCCATGTCAGCAGTTTGTGCCTATTTATTTAGAAATTGCCAAGTTGAGGGTCATATTTGTGCACTATGAAAGTTTAAGTTCCAAGTTAAAAAGTTTTACCAAGTTGAGGGTCATTTTTATGGGTTCTCCCTTTAAAAATACATGTACAAGTTTAATTATATGAATTTTATCAAAAGGAGCAGGATATATATTGCTTGTTTGAGAAGACTAAACATCCATATGAAAACAACATTTCATTTTCAATTTTTGTTACTTCTCTAACATGACATCACCTTTGAGCCCATTGGGCCCTTCTTCATAGTCCAATTGTCAAAATTAATTCGTTTTCAGGGCCCACTTAAGTAAACTCAGATTACTATAAGGTTCGGATTTTTCAAGAGTGACAAATTTAAAATTTAAAATATATTTAATAATACTTGAGTTCATAATAAGTTATTTATAGATATTTAGTAAATTTTAATAAGTATCGTGATCTAGTGAGAGTTTACCGAATATGTTGTTATTATCATGATCTAATCAGAATATATTTAAATTTTGTGAAATCGTAAGTTTGTACTCTACATCCGCCACTAGAGTGGCAATTGGGCGGATTGAGTCAAATTTGAGCAGGTTATAATAGGTCAAGATAACAAACTGGTGAAGACCCAACTCAACCCAGATTTGCTTGGGTAAAAATGTGTTGAATGACCAGTTATAGAGCGGGTCAAGACCCAACCTGACTCAACTTTTATTAAGTTTTAATTATTTTATTTGTCTTTTTTCAATATTTTTTTACTTAATTAAATTATATTTTTCTTTATTTTGGCTATATAAAACATATCAATTTTTTTTAAAAAAAAAACATTTGAAAAATATTTTGACAAAATCTCTCTTGAGTCAATTTGAGTTGAATATCAATCCAATTTTAAATAGGTTAAGATAACGAATGAGCGGATTATTAACCCGTCCAAACTTCAACAAATTAAGCGGGTCAAGTTTGATTTTGCCACCGCCACTGCTCCAAACAGGAAAAGAAGAAAGACTGATGAGTTGCCTCGTTATATTTTTTGGATCAGGTATTCATTTAAATGATACAAATCTGTCGAGAAGATTTTAACACATTCACAAGAATCAAGATGTCTAAATTTGTCATGAATTAGGTCTTTGCTGGAGAGGTTTACAGACAGTTCATTCAGCACTCCAATATTTACATTTCATTTTCCAAAAAGTTTAAGCAAATACAAGTCCTGTTTCCTGATCTGTGTTGGAGAAGCTGTAGAACTTGAGCCAAATTCTGTTCATCATGTGTAAATTGCAGAATTCTCTTTTGACGTAGAACTAGAAAGAACCCCGGAGCTACTTCCGTATCCGGATGCCGGCGATGTCTTTCAATCCCATCTTTAGAGCTGTTCTACGGAATAGAGAAGGAGGCTTTTGCAAACCAATAGACTCACTAAACTGGTTAGCTAACTCGACAAGTGTTGTCTTGTCTCTGCCTATTTCCCTTACAGAGTTGTAATAACCAAGCCAAGCGTGATAAGCTGCTTCTTTGACACTAGTATCCAACTTCTCCATTGCTTCTTCCATCTGCAAATGTCATATCATCAAAAATCTAATTGCTAACAAATGATTTCCAGCAGTAAATGAAACAATTAGTTTCCAGTGGGAGGGCTGGGCCGGGCATGGGATCACTCCAGATAGGGTGTACAATCTACAGCAGGAGTACTAAACATACTCCAAACAAAATGTTGTGACATCCTCGTTCAGTTTGTCAGTGATGACAGGTGGAAGTGATTAAGAAACTTGGAAAATGATTCATCTACAACACCGACTTAAGGTGGCCACGCCCAATCGCGCAAGAAATAAAGTACTTTATAATCACAATTAACTGAAACCGAACATAAATGGTAATGGCTTGAAATAAAATCAAGAAAAGGACATTCTCAAACATCCCGCTCATCCAAGAAAAATTACCTCTTAGATGTCCAGCATCGTAATCCGAGATCTTATTATAATCCTCTCTACCAAGTGAATTTCCTTTATATTCCTAAGATAAATGGGGAGCATTTTGTGTTCTACGGCCTATAGTGAATAGAAAAAAGAATTGAGAGTACTAAGCAGCTAACCTTGACTTTAACATGAGGATCAAGATGTGGAACTGGCCAGCTTTCCATGGGGAGGTCTTTTATGTCATCCAAGAAATATTGTTCCCAAGGTGCAAGCAACAGGATTCCTTCTCCTCCTTTGCCTTCTCGCCCAGTTCTTCCAAGCCGGTGTATATACTGCTCCCGATCAACAGGAAGACCAACCTGAAAAACAGAGAAATTCCATGTAAGGGATAGAGGAAGGAGAAGGAAACAGCCCCACAAAAACGAAAACAAACTGAGTTCCCACATAATGCACACTCCTTGATAATCAGACCACCAAATTGATCATCGGTTTGCAAATAGGAGAAAACACTTTAGATGAGAAATGATGTGAATAGTGACACTAATAATTTGAAGGATGACGAATTTGGAGGAAAGAGCCTAAATAACCTGAGCCTTTGGGGTTATGCAGTGGTTAATTACTTCAGGTTTGTGCAAGAAATTTTGATGAAACAACCTCCTTCAATGAAACTGTTAATTTTTTCTTTTTCTTTTTCCTTTTAAGAGAAGGTCATGTTAGGAAGATAGTGAACCCAAAATTATTTCATGCTATCACATTACGCTGCATTCTTCATTAACAATGTTCATCATTCCCAAGAGAACTCTTCCAGTTCCAAGAACAAGAAGTTTTAGCTTTTTACAGGAAACAAACTATTTAAAATAAGTGTCAAAGATGACATTTAAATTTCAAGAAATATCAATGCATATTATAAGCTCTCTGAATTGCCATATACCTGAATTACAAGTGTAACATCAGGATAATTCATCCCTCGAGCTGACACATCAGAGGTAATAAGAATTACACGTTTCGTTTCCTTGAATTCATCAGAGATTCGAGTACGATAAAGTTGAGGTTTTCTGGAATGGATCTCTCTCACATTCATTTTCATCTCACGGAAAAGGGCAAACATGAGGGATGTCATCATAGCTGTTGTACAAAAAACAATGACCTGTATGACATTCAAAGTTCAAAGAAAATCAAAATAGATATGAGAAATAAACATCACAACCAAGAAAGCAGATGGTATTACGGAAAGCTTCGAAAGTGTAAATAAGTTCTAACAATAAGATCTGATTACCTTGTAATCAGGCACTTCTGAGATATGGCTTGACAAAAGATGGTGCACAAGTTGAAAATGTTGTTCATGCGGTGCAACGAGATAAAACTGCTTAACCTGCTTATGAGCCCATTCATTTGGGATAAGTATTACAGAACTAAAAAATATAACCATATTGCAAATAAAGAAATTACACGGAATCCAGAAAATAACAGTCTGATTTCTGTGAAGAAGCAGGAACCTATTCTGCATCTTTGATGGAAACCAAAATGGACGCATACCTTTGGATTCGTTTCCAGTCCAAGCCCCACTGTATCAACATAGTCATATTCTCTTTTCAGAACAAGTTGAGATATGCGACGGACCTGCATTTTCATAACATTTCTTTCAGCCAGCAGGAAGTTTACAAGTTCTAACACATCAGAACAACGTAAGCTCTTGGATAACTGCACAGTCGGGGCTGGCTTCTCTGATTGCAGCAATCGCTCTATTCCCTTGAGTAGGGAATACTTCGCACCAGTCTAATTCTTTTATTATGGTGGCATTGCACCAGATTGCACTCACTTCGACTATCTAGTGGACAGCCTGTTATACTCCATACTCAACCTTTTACAATATTAAAAGGAGGAAATGAGGAAATTCTAACCTCCTTTGGGACAGTAGCTGTGAAGAGTAAGGACTGCCTTCGCCGAGGCAAGCAATCAACAAGCTTCTCTATGTCTTTCCGGAACCCAAGGTCCAGTAAGTGGTCAGCTTCATCAAGTATTAACATCTTCAATCCCATTATTCGTGTAGAGAAGCCAGACTTGTTCTCAATGTGATCTAATAATCTACCAGGTGTCGCAACTATAATCTACAGAAATAGCATAAGCAACAATGAACTTAGAGGCAGCTAAATACCAGTGTTATCAAAAGCGAAAAACGCAAAAAGGCCTAAGGTTCATTGGGGCTTTAAGCAAAATAAAGTGCGGGCTTTAATGAGAAAAGGCACAAAGGGAGAAAACAATATAAATATATATATGTTTAATCCAAGACTAATAATTATAAACATGAATGACAAATACATGACCAAAGAAACTGAACACAAATTATGATAAAGTGAAATATCAATTGTTTAATGTTAATTCTTCAGAAGAGGCTCATTGGCAAGGAAAAGTTTGCCTTAGAACCTTTGAGACGGCACCGAAGGGCACAAAAAGTGAGGCAAAGCGCTCAACATGTTTTGAACTTCGCTTCAGGGCTTAAGCGCGCCTTTGATACACTGCTAAATACACAATAGAACACAGAAACATGCACAAACTCCTTGAGAAGTCAGCTAAAAAATAGAGAAAAGAAACATTCAAAAAGCTTTAGAAGGTTTGAACCTGAAATATAAATATTACTGCAAGAAAAATAGATTTTGATTTGGTAGTAAGATTCTCACTTAGGTTGAAACATGCCCTAAATTCAATTGTGAGAATTGCCCTTTTGATTATCTAGCCCTATTGTCGCATGGAGGAAAATTTTGTTGAAAGACCAATAGCTTCTTGGGATTAATGTGAATTTGGTAGAGAATAGCAGATGAGAGAAACAAAAGCTTCATAAATGTGATACCAACTTCGCTTCAGGGCTTAAGCGCGCCTTTGATACACTGCTAAATACACAATAGAACACAGAAACATGCACAAACTCCTTGAGAAGTCAGCTAAAAAATAGAGAAAAGAAACATTCAAAAAGCTTTAGAAGGTTTGAACCTGAAATATAAATATTACTGCAAGAAAAATAGATTTTGATTTGGTAGTAAGATTCTCACTTAGGTTGAAACATGCCCTAAATTCAATTGTGAGAATTGCCCTTTTGATTATCTAGCCCTATAGTCGCATGGAGGAAAATTTTGTTGAAAGACCAATAGCTTCTTGGAATTAATGTGAATTTGGTAGAGAATAGCAGATGAGAGAAACAAAAGCTTCATAAATGTGATACCAACTAGTGAGATTTATACATGGTTGTGTTCATACATTTACATTGGATATGGTGATGATTTGACTACATCTATGAACAAGAATAATAGATTGAGTGGGTATTAGATTTGATTTAATTTTATGTCATACACCCCCCCACCCCCACCCCGCGCACACATATATATAGTTATGGAAAGTATAAGAACGCTTTATTATTACACGAGATATCTTATACAACAACATGCCCCAGTATAGTCCCACTAAGTGAGGTCTGGGGAGGATAGGGTGAATTCAGCCTTACCCCTACCTGACAATAGAGAGGTTGTTTAGGATAGACCCTCGGCTCAAGAAAAACAGTCCACAACAATCTCGAAAAAGAATTGATAATAACAAAATAGAAACTCCAACAAAACAACGCACTAATTAGGTACAAGAAACATCATAGAGTAACGGAAATCAAAGGACAAGAAACTACAAGAGCAATACTACGTCTAGTAATATAAACAGACAGCATAACGACGCACGACTGCCTACTAATATTCTATCGTAATTTATGTCCTCCACACCTCTTATCTGAGGCCGTGTGCTTGGTAGGTTGACCTATCTAATCACCTCTCTCTAATACTTCTTCGATCTACCTCTACCTCTTATGGAACATCCATAGCCTACCTCTCACACCTCCGCACTGTGATATCCATGCATCTCCTCTTCACACGAGATATCTTATAAATAAAATTCTGAGTCTTGATAAAGAATTACATGTTATTAAGTTTGAGTTCAATAACTTCAATTAATATATATTTATGTATGTGGTGATATACATTTATTAACCGTATTCTAGAAGTCGTATCCGCAATTGGGTCCATGCCCTGGATCCTAACACTGGTACTAACAACTTGACAATCCAGCTAGGCACAGCCAGGTCAAGCCCCATTGTACTGCATTTTCTAGTCAAAGGGCAGGTCCAGGCTAAGTTTGTTTGGCAACACTGACACTAAGATGCCACCCATATCCTGACTGCCTAGTCTCAGTCTCTAAACCTCCTGAGTAGGGATGGCAATGGGACGGGTGCGGGACGGGTTGAGCTCAACCCGCAAATTTTTTTAAACAGCCCCGCCTGCATATACCCGCCCCACATAAATCCGCCCCGCTTAAATTTTAAAGTTCTTTCATTTTTTAATTGAATTTAACTTTTTTTTGGCTAATTAACGTCTCAACAACTAATTAACTATTTTTAGTTGATATTTTAACAATTGTTTCTTAAACGTTAATTAAAAGTTTCTTATTAACATTTGAACAACTAACAATTTATCGGACATGTCTAGCTTAAATTTTAGAAAAAAAATAAAAATTAAAGTCAATGTTTAATATAAAAAGTTTTCCATCAATCTCGGATGGAGCCAAAGATTCACTATTTTTTGGCTTTGGGGTATGATGGAGTAAAGCAAAATGGCTCTTTAAACTGTCTGCGCTTCTTTCAATTGTGAAGTAGCAGTTAGTCAATGCAATTTTCGTCGCTCATCATGGGTCATTCGGAAATAGTCGCGCTATGTTTTTAAACATAGGAGTCAGGCTGCGTACATCCGACCCCCCCTTACCGCACAATGGGCGGGAGCCTTTGAGGCATTGGGGTAATGTTGTTGTTGTATATAATAATGTTGTTTTCGGGTTGGGGGCTGAGGGAACAGGAACGACGTGTACATCCCTTCCCTGCATGGCTAAAATTTGACCGCCTTTTTAAGTAACATGCTGCGCATAGTTCTTTTTCATTTGTTTTGACAGGTATATTGATGAAATGTAGATTATAAACCTATGTAAACAAAGAGATGAAATTACTAATTACATTCGACGGAAGATGCAAGTAGCACAATAGAGGATAAATTGAAAAAAGAGCGTGGGATAGTTTGATAATACTGTACGTAGACCTCCAAATACACCCATATATAGGTGTTAAACCATGACTATTGAAGGCTAAGTTGCATGGACTCTTCACTTTAATGCCGCATCCGTGTCAGATTTTTTGAAAATACACTACTTTTGGAGAATTCGACACGCACTCGCTGACACTTTTGAAGAGTCCGAGCAATATAGATTGAAGCTATTAAAAAGAGCTGAGTTAGATCTAGAATAACGTGAAAGAAAGTTATATCAAGGATGTGTTTGGTAGGAAGGAAAATGTTTTTGTCGAAACTATTCTTAGAAAACAAGTGATTTTTTTACCTACTTTCTGATTTGCGGTAAGCAAGGTTAAAATATTGCCTCAAAGCATTTATATATAGCGTATGCGAACACTATAGAGGGTGGGGGTGAGGGTTAGGGGTGGTGCAGGTGGGGCTTATGGGAGTGGATATGGGATGTATGTTGTATTGGAGGATGGTGAGGAGTGGAGTGCCGCTTATGGAATTTGTTTTCCCTTTTTTTCCAAGAGAAGTCATTTTCTTAGTTTTAAGGAACTTGTTTTTCACAAAATTGGACCAACCAAACATGAAAAAGTAAGATATTTTTCTTGGAAAATGTTTTCCCCCCATATCAAACACTCTGTAAAAGATATATAATCTCCTGGAATCAAGGCAAACTTCAAGAAGGAACAAATTGTAAAAATGGTCTAATAAACCTGTTTAGCCGAACTTCTAAAATTAGCTTACTTCGGAACTAGTTTTTTTTTTTTTTTTTTTTTTTTTTTTTTTAAATTTTAACAGAAGTGTGTTTTTTTAAATTTTACTTCGGAACTTCTAATAAACCTTTTTTTTTTTTTAAATTTTAACAGAAGTGTGTTTTTAAAGCACTTTTGGTGAGAAGCAGTTTGTGTTTGGCCAATAAATTTAACACTCTTTTAGCTACAATGAATGTTTGGCTGAATTTTTTTAAAAGTGCTCGTAAGCATATTTTTCTCAAAAGTGCTTTTGGGGAAAAACTATTTTTTTAGCTTTTAGAAAACAGCTTCTGCTGCTCCCTAGAAGCACTTGTTTTCTCTCGAAAGCTTGACCAAGCACCTCACTTTTTTGTTTAAAAAAAAAGCACTTTTGGCCTCCCAAAAGTTTGGCCAAACAGGCCATAAATATGTGGTACCTACTAGTTGGATTATGATTATAATCATGTTGGTATGCTTACATTAGATTTAGTGTTTGCCTGGAGTCATCTTTTAGTGTATTAAGAAATATTTATATCAGTAGGAAACACGAGAAACTTTTAGTGTTAGCGAACTCAAAAATGTTTTGTATTGCAATGGGACAGGTCCAAATGGGCAAAAATGGATAATGAGGATTCGTATTAGCTACCCACTAAGAGCCCATTTGGATTGGCTGAATTAGTAACGGTGGGCAGAACTTTTAATGGTGTCCTGAATGTTCCCTATGTACATTTAGGGCCTTATTGGGCTGCCTTCTGATTTTGTGGATTGCCTTTCGTGTACATACTAGACTCATCCTGATATATTACCAATTCTACCTCTCACCCTATTTTCTCGTTGGGTCCAATGCACACATTTTTCTTGTTGAAGGGGCATGAGGGTGGATTTATTTTCTGTACTATAAGGTTATGCTATTGTGTCACTACTGATGTTTTACTTCATCTTTTTATGCTTGTGTCACTACTGTGTTTATTTATTTTGTATAATATTGGTTGAAATTAATTTAAATGGAGAAACATGGTTACTGAGAATTCTTGCCGCAATTGCATTAGAGACTGCGGGGCTGTTATTTACTTCAGCTTTTTAAATTTCTACTTTGACAGGTTGCAGAGGACTGAAGCAACCCTTTCACTGGGATCACAGATCAATTTTTTCTTTAACCAATGAGATTGTTGTTTCCCTGTTTTCTGCATTGGCCTTTTGCCCTTTGTTGAGCCAATATTGCTTTGTATGACTTGGTGTTTAGAGCAATCTATGGTTCATTTGGCTTCTTTCATCCACTTTGTAACTGTTACTACCAAAATGGAATAATGTAACAAAAGGAAGAAGAAATAATTGCTTTTAGCTGCACCTTCTTGTGTTGTATTGCACTCCTTTGCTGATGGAAGTATTCTGCGGCCTCTAGGATATTACGAAGTAGAATTTGATGACGAAAGTTTTTCACTTCTCTTCTCCCTTTCCGCACTTGTCCATGAGCTATGCATCTATGCTACGAGCAATAAGTTTTTCATTTCGACAGGGAAAACTGTATGTTATTGACATTTTTATATGGCGCGATGTATTCCATTTTTAAAATTTGAGAATTGTAATACTCTAATCTCTACTGCACTTGAACAATTTTCATAAATTTAATGAAGGGATAATTACATCAAATGATCATTTGTCATTACAATTACCAAGTTAAATGACCATTCGATTTATGGTCATCTATAGTCTGTGTATTTCATGTATAGAGTGTATAATAATGTGTATTTAGCGTATAGTTCATATAAAAATAGCCTATATTGTATAGTTAAGTATATTTTCTAGGATTTTTAGTAAGCTATATTGTATAGTTATTGTATATTTTCTATCATTTTGTCTTTTTTTTTAATATAAATAAAATATAGTTTTTTCTTTATTGTAAACTTATTATTTCATCGTACATATTTAAAATTACTCCTTTAATAAATTGGTATAATGTCATTTTTAGTTCCTCTATCATGAGTGAATTTTATTTTGTCTGTCACACATAACTTGGCACATTTAATCTTAAATAAATTAGAATGTGTGCTGTTGGCCCTTTTATGTAGGAAATATGTTAGATTTTGACTAATTTAGAAGTATATTTTACCCTAAATTATGAAATAATGATGTTAAGGTTTTAACATTAACGAGTAATTACAGGGTGGCACAGTTAATAATTCAAGAAATTTGTGGTTATTCACAAGCAAATGGATAAAAATTGCACAAATAATTGAAGGTTATGGTTAGTTGATGATTGAATTAAGGTGATAAAAAGATTTTAAAATTTTAGAAAAAGTGACAAGTTTTAACTATTGGGTATAGATGACAAGTTTATAATTAAGAGTTAATGATATTTGACCATTTTCAAACAAGTCTTCAAGTTTTTCTTTGTACACTTTAACCCACTGAATAAAAAAAATGCTAATTTTTCAATTTGAAAAATGTCCCCAACGGCTGCTCATTTTTGTCACTGTTTTTCTAACATTGGAGTTTGAAATTTGGGAGGAAAAAGAAATCAATTTTTGGGGCATTTGTTCGTATAACTTTGGAAATTACTTGAAAGGTAACTTTTAATCATTATTATAATTGATAAAAGTGAACGTGGTGTTGTTTATTTGAGTTTTGTGTTATTGTTATTGTTTTCACCATTGTTACTGTATATCACTATTGAGCTATTATTCGCGACATTGCAACAGATGTTGAAATAGATTCAACAGTTGCTAAACGATATAGAATAATAGTTAAAATATTTTTTAGCAACTGGTTCACCACTTCCGCAGCAGTTTTCAATTACTGCTGAATGTACTGTGGTATTTGCTGCATCTGATGTTTCAACTGATAAAGTAGCTGCTGAATTAAATACAACAGTTGTTGTATTTCTGTACAGTTTCTCATGCTGCGATTTTAATTATTATTTATTTAGGTACCTTCAATATCATCAATGGGAGACAAAATAATATTAAGAGTTGATTGTCATGGTGTATGGGTTGAGTCCAACAATCATTTTATATGACTTTGAAAAGACAAAGAAATGATCAAAGACGATAGCGATGATTATGAATCGAGATATCGCGTATGAGGATTTTGTGAGTCAAATTATTGCCAGCTGTGAGTTAAATTGTGAGCCGAAAGATATTGCTATCACTTACATGCATTTTTGTGGCGAAAAACAGTGAGTGACTCCATTTAGAATAAAAAATCAAGTGAATTTATAAATTTATTTGGAAGATGAAGGAAGACCCATTCTACGGGTATACGTGGTTGAAAGGGTGGTGGAGAACCAAAATTCACCTCAAAATCAAGAAATGTTAAATGATGAATGTGATGTGATGGATACAAATATTCCAGATCGAGTAAATGGAGGTGAGCATATGCCGACTCCAGAAATTGCAAGCAACACACCAACAAATACACAATCAACACAATTGAATCATGTTCATGATGATGCATGTTTTTATAATGTTATGGAATTTAAGAATAAGCAAGATTTAGATATTATGTTGAAAATGGCTTGTTTGAAGAAATACTTTAGAGTAAAAAAGTGATAAATTCGTGTCTTTATTGCGTCAAGTGTGTACATCTTGAATGCAAGTGGTGGCTGAGAACTGTGAATCTTTAAAGTTGTGACAGATTTTATATTAGAAAGTATGAAAAGTTTCATACTTGTGGTTCTCAGCATCTGACTAGCCACAATCCACATGCTACGACGAAAGTAATCGGTGCATACTTCAAAGATAAGTTTCTCGAGGGTAAAGGGCCATCCACAAGAGATATGAGAACCTCACTTCATGCTGAATTGGGATGTAAGGTCAGTTGTTGAAAACTTTGGACGGGAAGTGAAATTGTGAAATCTTTGATTAGGGGACTACACGAGCATGAATGTGCAGTGATTGACGCGTATCGTTATATGCGTAGCACTGTAAATTCGAGGACCAAAATGACATTGGAACTCAATAAAAATGGTAAGTTTAAGTATTTTTTTGTGACCATGGGAGCTTGAATTCTTGATTTCAGGCATATGAGAAAAGTCATAGCCGTCGATGAAATATTTTTAAAAGGCAAGTATGGTAGAGTCTTATTGTTTGTTATTACATAGGATGCTGAGAAATATATTTTTCCTGTTGCATTCTGTGTTGTTGACTCCGAGCGTAATGCCTCTTATCGATATTTCTTTGAGCAAATGAGCAGTTTTGTAGATGATACTCCGGAATTGTGCATAATTTTGAATCGGCATCCAAGCATAAAAAATGGTTCCAATTGTCTACCCTTCTGCTCATTATGATTGTTTCTTGTGGCATCTTGGTGAAAATATTCAAACCAATTTTCACAATGGAAGAATCATCTATCACTTTTACAAGGCTGCATAAGCATACTACGTAAGTAAGTTTAATGACCACTTCAATCAAATTAGAGAAATGGTTCCAGGAGCTTCCACATATCTCAAATAAATTGAATTTCACAGATGGAGAAGGACATTTTTTTCCAGGAAATAGATATATATTATTAACTGCTGCATCTGCTGCTTAACTGTTGCTGAAGTTGATGCAGATTCTGTCGCTGCAACTGCTGCAACATCTTTAATATCTGCTGTAGAATTTTCTATTTTTAAAAATATTAGTTATTAATTTCTATAATATCTGCTGTAAAATTTACAGGTTTATATGACATCAAACATCGCTGAGTCGATTAATGTACTTTTTGTTGTTGAAAGAGAATTTTTCATCCCTTCTCTATTAGATGAAATAAATAAGAAGTTTCGTGAAAAATTTCACCAAAGACGAATGGAGTTCATCAATGCATCAACCATCTTGGTCCTTTCGATAGAGGAGGTCATTGCAAAAAATATTAATTTAGGAAATAAGCTATTGGTTCATCAAATTGCTAATTATAAATATGTTGTATCTGGTCATGATACAGTGGCAATGATTGATCTTCATTACAAATCTTGTACTTACAGAGTCTTTGATCTTGATAAAATACCTTGTCCGTATGCGATGTTTGGCGCTCCTATGTCAATATGATGAAGATTATGAAAGACGTATTCATGAATATTCTTCTCAATATTATAAGGTAGAGACATACATTTTTGCATACATGGAGGAAATTAAATCCGTGCCGTCCGAAGAATTTTTGGAAGTTCCTAGGGAGATTTTAGAAAGAGAAATACTTTCTCCACATGTTGTGTCAGGAAAAGTGGGAAGAAAGGCAAAGAAGAGGCGACCAAGTATCGGAAAATCATTTCCAAACAAAAAGAACAAATGTTCCATATGCAAAAGGGTTGGGTACAAGAGAATTACATGCTCGGAGCGAAATGTTTCATAAGAACACTCACTTTTATTTGGTGTTTGTTAACATGTTTCATTTTGCATATTAATTTTATGCAAAAATTAACATTTGTTGTTGTTTAATATTATCAATATTATTGTTACTTGAATACATTTTTCATCGAATGCTGCAGGTATTAAGAAATTGCATTTTAAACTATCAGCAATTTTAAAACAATTGTTACTTTATTTACAACAATCGTTATTGATTTTCAACAATTGCTACTAACCTCATAACAAATGCTACATAATTTATAGAAATAGTTATATCGTATATAGTATTTGCTATAGAGCTTCCCAACAATAGTTACGAATTCTACCATAATTGCTACATCATTAACAACAATAGCTACTACCTTTACAGTAAATGCTACAAATTTTCCAGCAATTGCTTTAAAAAATTCAACAAGTGAATAACTTACTGAGATATTTTAAAGCAATTGCTACAACTAGTTCAATAACTAGCCAACTTACTATAACAAATTCAAATAAAATCTTTACCATCAACTTATTTCTAGTGTTGAATTGGACTAACATCATTATATTCATCCATAAACAAGATCAAATAAACTACTTAATGGAAAAATCAATTTAAATAAGTGTGATCTACAACTATGATCCTATTACTTATGTAAGTACTATCTCAATGTATAAGATCATTATTATCTCAATGTATAAGATCATTACTGATTCTAGCATTTAACCCGACATTGGACTAACTCCACCTCATATATTATAAAATATATGGACACAACCAACTAATAATCAATTTACTTAATCACCATCACTTAAATATGCAATTACTCAGTAGATTGTATATTACTTGTCTAATTACCACCTCAATGTATAAGATCACTATTGAATCTAGCTTTTAATCTGAAATTAGACTAACACAATTCAATTTATCACTAGATATGATTGATATAATCAACTTATAGTTAACTTGCTATACCTTGCTATAGAAAATTTCAGCAATTGCTACGAATTATATAATAATTGCTACATTATTTACAACAATTGCTACTATTATTACAGCAAATGCTGAACAATTTCCAGCAAATGCTAATAAATATTCAACAACTAAATAATTTGCTGAGATATTTTATAACAATTTCTACAACTAGTTCAACAACTAGCCAACTTGCTATAACAAATTCAAACAAAATCTTTGCCATCGATTTATTTCTAGAGTTGAATTGAACTAAAATCACTATATTCATCCATAACCATAGCCAAATGGACTAATTAATGAAAAAATTAACTCGAATAAGTGTGATCTACAATTATGATCCTATTACTTGCGTAAGTACTATCTGAATATATAAAATCATTACTGATTCTAGTATTTAACCTGACATTAGACTAACTCCACCTTATATATTATAAAACACATGGACACAACCAACTAATAATCAATTTACTTAATCACCTCACTCACATATGCAATTACTCAATAGATTGTATATTACTTGTCTAGTTACCACCTTAATGTATAAGATCACAACTGAATCTAGCTTTTAATATGAAATTAGACTAACACAACTCAATTCATCACTATATATGACATTTATATAGGCAATTATTCAATATAAACTAACTTGCTGAGTAAATTCACAATAAATGGTACGATTGCCCTATCAAGATACTGACTTTGAGTCTTTTTATATCAAATGTTAAGACTCTCCCAGCAAGTAGGTCACTTGTTGTGTCATTTCACAATATATATGAGGATAGCCCCAATAAGATGCTGACTTGTTGAGTCATTTTCACAGCAAATGTTAAGAATATCCCAACAAGTAGGTCACTTCCTATGTTATTTCATAATATATATGAGGATAGCCTCAGCAAAATGCTGACTTGCTGAGTCATTTTCACAGCAAATATTAAGACTGTCCCAGCAAGTAGGTCACTTGCTGAGTCATTTCACAACATATAGGAGGATAGCCCCAGCAAGATGTTGACTTGCTGAGTTATTTTCACAGCAAATGTTAAGACTGTCCCAACAAGTAGGCCACTTGAGGATAGCTCCAGTAAGATGTTAACTTCTAGAGTCATTTTCATAGTAAATGTTGACTGTCCTAGTAGGTAGGTAACTTGCTGAGTCATTTCACAATATATATTTCTATAAAAGGAGATATTTCTATCACATAAAGTATCCACCATCTACATTCCAAAAAAGCTATAAAAATAAGAAAATGCATATGTTCATAAAAAAACTATCCATCATCAACATCCCCAAAAAGTCTAGAAAATAACAAAATACCCATTATCCAAATATCAAATAATACCCTTCATGCAAACATTAAAAATATCCATTATCTAAACATGAAATAAACCAATTATTCAAACATTAAATAAACATCATTCAATCTAACAACAAATAACATAAATAACATTATCATCTTGGGTGCTGCTCCTTCGTAGATGTTGCTGGTTGTTGCTCCTCCTCTGTAGCACCTGCTGCTAGTTGCTGCTTCTCTGTAGCACCTGCTGCTTACTGCTCCTCCATCACAGCTGCTGCTTGCTGCTCCTCTCCAATCACTGCTGGCTGCTGCTCCTTCCTAGCATCTTTTGCCCTTTTCCTTGCGCTCATCGGTGTTTTAAAAATTTACTTTCTCCTCCTTTGCTCGCGAATAGGAGTATATTGTGACAATAACCTTGATGATGGGATGACACCTCTTTTGGATAGCACAATATTCAAAGTTTCCTGAAATGATAGCATCATCTCCATCATCTTATCTATCCTCTTATTATGTGATACCATCATTTTCATTATCCGATTTGTCCTCTCCTTGCAAGTTTCACAACCATAAGTACTAAAAAGTGCCTTAGAAGTTCTAGCACCCAGGCAATTAAATCTATAAACGGTGAATGGAGTTTCAAAATCACCTCCACCACCTAGAGGAGAAGATTCTCCTCTATAACTAGCAGCTGCTTCTTCCCCAACAGTAGTTTCTGTAACATCTACCCCAACAACAGTCTTAGCACTATCTACCCCAGTATCAACTATCCTAACATCAATATCCACCTCATCACTAGCACTAACACCAACATCAACAAGCAAATCCCTTTCGATGGCCGTTACGCTGACCAAATCTGTCACCAACCTCACAATCCTCAGATTTTCTTCTTTTTGCTAGAGTGACACAAATCCTGTCCAAAAGTCCATCTCCTTCTCACTTTCAATCGGGATTAGCCACGGAAAAATAATCTACAAATTAAATAAAATTATCTTAACAACAAAATATTAAAATATAATAAGACAACAACTGTTTCAAAATTACAACAACTATTAAAGTTAGCAAATAACAACCGATAAAGTGAGAAGACAACAACTTTTGCAACACTTACCTCATCCTCCGGTGGATTAAAGAGTTCGTGCGCCTCGACTTTAGTATTGTTTGGCATCGCCAACCATCGAACAAGTCTCGGATAAGATACTTCCTCATCGAACGCTTTGAATGTTTTCCGGATGTGAGGAATGGCTTCAAAAGCCCAAGCTTAAGTAAATCGATGCCATAAAATATTATTAATTAACATAATAAATAAATATAAATAATACTACAACAAAAATACAACAAACAAAACTTTTCATAAAAACTCACGAAAAATCATATAAATTTGATGACTTTTTAGTCGATGTCGCTGCCTTCCTCAGATACTGCATAGTGAGTTTATAGCTATCCCGACCCGAAGGATAGACACAAAATGCATTCGGGTCGGCCTCTAGCTCGAACCAAGAGTCCATCGCATTAGTCTCTGGATCTTTACCTATAAGAAACTCATGGACAAAGTAAATCAGACACAATGACTTCTTGACTCTCGTCTTGACTTTACTTGACTACAACAAGTCAAACATCTCTTTTGATTTACAATGCTTCTTCTCCATTGCTTCACACATTTTTTTGTATGTCTTCTTTACCTTTTTGGATTGGGAGGGAGGAGGAGGTGGTACGTGATAGTTCAACCCGGTAACAATAGCAAACTCTCTCATGCCAAAACAAACAGGCATACCATAAAAATTGACCCAAAAAACATTCTCACTACTAATCCAACGATGAAGAAGCTTATACATCAACTTCATTTGAAATCTGGGGGTATTCCCTTCACCTATATCTGGGTATAACTTCCCAAATACCATAGACTTAAAGTAGGTATCCAAATCTTCCTTCACTAAGCTTTTTTAAAATCAAAAAATGATTTCTCAAGTTCAGATTTTATTCCTATATCATCGGTCTCACCCCGATTCAAAAATTCAGGCATCTCAAAGCCATAATCATCATACCTGAAAGTCATAACTGTGGCAGTGTCTGCAACAGCTAAGGAATATCAACAGCAGCTGGGGTGGTCTCTGCAACAGTTGATGGATCGTCTTCACTAGCTGTGTCCCTTGGCGCAACATCTGAGGGACTTTGTTCACCATCTGTGTCCCTTGATGCAGTATTTGAGGGACTTTGTTCACCAGCTGTGTGAGCCCCTGCAACATCTAAGGGACTGTTATCACCAGCTTTCTGACTTGGTTCAGCAGCTGAGGTATTGACATTAGCAGCTGTGGGAGTGGCACCAATATCTGAAGGACTGTATATAACAACTATTGAACTTGATCCAGCAACTGATGTACTAGGTGCAACAACTGAGGCACTTTGCACAACAATTGCTGGACTAGGTGCAGCAGGTGAGAAACTCTGTCCAACAGCTGTGAGGTTGGCATCAACACTAGCTTGAATACTGAGTTCTTCAATAAGATGTGCCAGCTGTTGCTATGACTTATCATCCTCTTGTTTATCTTCTGATATAACGAGCCTTCTTCTGGAATCTCTAATAGAAGTATCGTCGGCTCCACGATTTCTTCGTTTTGTTCGTGTCATTTAAGTAGATAATCCTGTTACAAAATAGAGATTATCTATTAGCTTAATCAAGCACTCTCAATAAGCACAAGAAAAATCAATGCTTAAGAATCTCTCTACATGAACAATATATGCTCTTTTTTCACAAAAAAGTACAATAATAACAATAACCAAATAACTACACCACCCACATACCTGAAAGTGTATCCTCAAAGAGTCCAACAAATCAAACAACACCAAGAAAAATTTGACAACTAAAATCAAACAAAAAAATAACCACAACAATTATTCTATTTAGTTCAATAGTTGCGGCCAATACTCTAAAATCGACCAACATTTTTTCTCACAAAGTACTACAACGACAAAAATCAAACAACAAACAACACCCATATCCAGTTACGCAGTTGTTGTAATACTTCAACAATTGCTGTGAGCCCCACTCGAAATCAACCAAATTAACCCAACATTTTGCTCGAAATGACGACAACAACAAAAATCAAACAACAACAACATCCATACCCGAAATCAACCAACCAATCTAATATTTTTCTCAAAATTCACAATGACTATAATAACAAAAATCAAACAACACCAACAACATCCATACCCAAAATCAATCAATCAATCAACCAAGCATTTTTCTCAAAATAATTACAAAAACAAGAGCATCCATACCTGAAATTCTATTCAAAAAGTATAACAACAAATCAAAAATAACACCAAGTAGAAATTAGAGCAAGATACATACTTCCTAAACCTAAATAATCATTTATACAACAAAAATCAAAACTATAGCAGTGAAAAAAATAAACAAAATCTCACCTTTAAGGAAGATGAAAATGACGGCGTGATGGCCGAGATTGATGACGCGAAGCCAGGGATGAAGTTGACGATGACAACAATGACGACTGAGATGGCAACGATGACGAAAATGGCAAAGGGAGTGAAGAGGAAAGAAAGGAGAAGAGGAAGTGAAGATGAAGAACCTCAAGAAAAATCTTTTTTTTTTCCTGATCGTGGGTTGAGGGTGGGAAATTGAAGGTATGTGTAATTTTGAAAAGAGTTTTTGTTTTATAAATTTTATTATAAAGATGATACAAGTTTTTGAAAAAAGTTAAGTAGTTACTAAAGTTTTAAAGCTGTACACTTCCCCCCTCCCTCCCCTCCAATTAGATTAAAACCCCCTTAATCCCTAATTAAGGACAACGTTGATCTTGGCTGGTCAAAATTGTCACCTTTTTAATTTCAAAACTTAAGTGACACTTCTAGTTCAATTTTCACTGGTTACTTGGATATCATAAGGACTAAAAATAGAATTTGTCAATAATTGAGGGACCAGAAACACTACTCTAATAAACTTGAAGTGATTTTATTTTTTGTATCAATAAAAACTTTTGAATTTTTATTTTAATTCAAAAATTAGTAATATGACATTTCGCTTGTCCTTTTCTACGTGAAAACATTGTAATATACATCATCTTAAATACTAGAGCTACGTCTAGACCAAAAACCATGATATAACGTGAATAACAGTGAGTACATAGTTTTTTTATTGCTGCTGTTATTGAAAATGAAGTTTTTCTATTTCATAAAAATAGAGGCAAATCGGCAAGAACGTATTTCACCAAAAACCACTACTTGTCCATATTTATTGATCTCCATTTCTACCAGATCTTTTGAGAATATAGGATAAGATTGAAGTGCAAAATTAATTCGTCTACTAATAATCTGAAGCATTTGTTTCATTTATATTCAGTTTCCTATTAAGAGAGACAAATATGTAAGCAGTTTCAAACAAATGAAGTATTTATTTATTTATAACATCTGAGGCACGATGAAACACAAGTACAACTAGTAATTATTTTGTGTTACATCAGTAAGTAGCACAATTTGTTCAACAAAAGAGCAAATATTTTTTCTTTCTTTAGAATTAAAACGTTCATGAGTAGTCTTATTTCCGTCATCTTATTCAATGGCCATCTGTCATGCATGAACAATCAGGGCAAGGACATTCAACTTTGTGATCAATTGAGCTAGTCATGCAAGAGCAATCAGGGCAAGGACATTCAACGGTAGTCAGCAAATTTCTTGTTCTTGGTAGGTTTAAGTTTACAGAGTATGTTGTGGCTAACACCCTTGACTCAATGGTTCCAGGAGTTTCGACATGACTCTCAATGGACTCGCTCGTGCTGAGACAGAAGAAAAGTGTAACAACCATGAAAGTCAAGGCAACTGAGATATTCTTAGCCATGGATCAAAAAATTTTAAGTAATACTTTTGCTGTTATTGGTGTGGCCTGTTGAATCATTGAAATTTATAGTGAGAGATTGCTGATATTGTTCGCATATGCCTTTTGGGCTCTATTTCTTAAAAACAATCTCTCTTCGAAAATTGATACCCCTATGGACGAAATAAGGCATCAATTGAAAATGACTACCTAATGGGTATTTTAATACTCCCCCATGTTCTAAAAATAATGACCTGCTTTTCTTTTTCATATGTTTAAAAAAGAATGATCCATTTTTTTTGATAAAACTTTAGTTTTAACTTTTTACGTGGCATGTTTAAGGCCATAAGATTAAATGTCATTTTAGTATATTTAACATAACTTTAGTTTGGGATCACAAGATTGAAAATTTTTCCTTAAATTTCATGCCAAGTTAAACTAAATCATTCTTTTTTGAACCGAAGGAGTATAAACTAATATAACCTTTAAAAAGTTTGTAGCAAATTAAAGAAATATTGAATGTACCAAAATCTGCTTAATCTTGTGGTGTTAAACATGTCATAAGAAAAATTAGAATTGACGAGTTGCCAAAAAAAGGAAAGAGATTTTTTTTTAATAGACTACAAAAGAAAGTAAGACAAATAAATTGAAATGGAGGGAGTATCTGATTAAGCATAACATCATGATTGTTACGCCGAAATTTGACCGGCTTTAAAATATAAATTGAAAAATAAATTGAAAATTATTCGAAAATCGAGAATCAATCCAAACTCAAATAATTTGAGAAAAATCAATTCTTGAAATTCGAAAAGACACAGAGTCGCCACCTAATTTTACGGATAACTAGGAAACCATTAAAATATTTTAAAAGACTAACAGAAAATCTTTTAAAATTCAAAGAAATGAGTTCGGGTTCACATT
>JAABOM020000012.1:19040920-19054573 GCA_011800125.2 Solanum clarkiae | reverse complement strand
TATACAAATTTGTGTTAGCAGGAGTTTAATATAAATTATTTTTTTGTTTCAATTTATTATGATATTAATAGATTTTTTTTATATTTAGAAAAATTTAAATTGTTTATTATTGAGACTTAACATTTTATCTTAATTTTAAATAATATATATTACTTGTTTTGTTTTAATTTATGTTGTACATATAAAATTTTTGAGAGTATATTAAAATTTTATTTATTAATATACATAAAATGCTTGGTTTATTTATATTATTATATTTTTTAAAGTATTTCCTTTTTGAGTATAATCACTAAAATATTATTAAAATAGTTATTTAATTTTGTTTGTCCAGTTAAAAAAATACTTAATTTTTTATTTGTATTTATTTTATCCTAAATTTAATATTTACATAATTTAAAATAATTGATTATGATGACATAGTAAAATCATAGTTGAAGGGATAATATTATAAAATTATAATTGAAGCCGTTGAAGAAATATGTTGAAGCAATCGACGCAAATACGTTAATATACAACTATCTTAAAAAATAACGCGTAAAATATTTTCTATTGATCTTACATGAGAAAAGAGAAGAAGCAGATAGGACGATTGAAAGCTTCCATAAATGAAAATATTTCACCCATCGCAAACTTTTCATTCTTATCGAACAAAGACATATCTTGATCAATTTTATAATGATATGATTATTTTTAATGAGATGCGTTTACACAATCCAATAAAGTATACATAAATGGTAATGATCTTGTGTAGAATTTTTCATATCAAAGATAGCAAAATTTTATTATCTGGTCAATTGATTAGGTAGTCTTTTACAAATTTATATCCAATCTTATATAATTCTTACGTATAAAAACTTAAAGGATTATTTTCTTCCATTCAAATTGGAAACTACCACAAAAAGACAATTTTTCCGGTTTCAATCTCATGATCGATCTTATCTTCCTCTATATCTCTATCATAAAATATTTAAAAAAAAAAAACAGACAAGACGTAGCTTAGGAGTTTTTATGACCTCCTAAATTGACATAGACAGGAATTGTTTATTTGTCTCATTCCACATTCAAATGACATCAATGATCCCAATGGTTACTTGCTTTTCCTTTACTCTTTTGCTCAATTGACATTGACTAGAACAACCATGCAAATTGTTACAACATTTTATTTGATTAATGCAATAATTATATATTTAATTTTTAAAATTGTGTGTATACACAATAACAACCCCATTACGAGATGAAATTGAAGGAGTTGCAGCGAAAGTATTGAGTATTTGTCTTGTATTTCTTACTATATTTGGAGTTTTTTTCTTTTAAGAAAACAAAAACAGAATTTTTCCATATCTGACAAATCCTTTTTCTAGTAGGAAAACGTTCATGACTCTATAAATAGAGGTTCTTTCCTTTTAGTTTGGTAGCATCCACAATGTAGCCATAAAGGTTTGAGAGTTTTGTGTAGGGAGAGAAACGGTGAATCACAAGTGTTGTGTTAACACTTGTGTGAACCTCTTTGCATTTTGAGTGAATTGATAAGGATATTTCTCTCGATATTGTGTACTCTCTTTTATATAGTGGATTGCTCATCTCCTCTTGTGGATGTAGCTCGGTTGACCGAACCACGTTAAATTATTGTGTCTCTTGGTGTTTCTCATTTATCTTTACATTCATAATCTTTCGAAAATTATTTTACTAGCTTCCGCATAAACACTTGATTATCTATCGATCCTAACAAAAGTTAGCACCATAAACTCACCAATTTTTGTCTTAAAAGAGACTAAGTTTGGGTTTGTTTGAAGGAAACCTTGTGAAGTGTTGACGTTCACATGCAGATATAAATAGGACTTCCACGTGTTTAATAGCCAACTATGTTAGGCAAAATGTTTAAGGCCTCCACAGTACACTTTTGATAGCTTTGCGTACAATAATAATGGAGTGTTGTGTTCGTCCCATTATTTTTAGCTTATAATATAAAGAAATAAAAAAGCAAGTATGAAAATACGACACAAAAAGAATGATAGTAAGAACAGTAATATATTTAGTATTTAAATAAAATACACATGTATATTACGTACGATCTTTTAATATTTTAACCATCTTGAGATAATATGCATTTTCACGTTAAATTGGTCTTGCGTGTTTTTTTTTTTTTTTTTTGATTTAAAGGGACAGAATACCTAACCCTAGTATTTTCAAATATGAACATTAATGAAAATATACTAATCAGTACTAGTTTAATTGGTTACATCTGTTAACGATTTAATCAGCATGACTATGAGTAATTTAATTACTGTATGTGAAATCATAATTAATGTCTTGATGGATCACATAAGAGTTATTAAAAGAAAGCATGTCACCTATTTTAATAGCAACATAAGAGGGTGAACACTTTTTCATATAAATTTTAGTTACTGCTTCAGCTTGATTTTTTGAGATAAGGATTTTTCAAAAACAGTTTATTTATCTCTATGAAGTAGTGATGAGGTCTGCGTATATGTTACTTTCCCCAGATCTTATTTGTGAGATTTCACTGAGTATGTTATTGTTGTTGTAAAGTAAGTTATTGAGATAATTAAGGAGTGGCATTTTGAATATACTATTTAACCACCTTTTATTTTAAAAAAAAAAATTACGTATCTTATTTTACTATAATCTCTAAAATTTTTGATCATTTAAGAAAATTTTTAAAAAATTTCCTCTGGATACATCACTGTTCTCTTGTTGATATATCCCTATCTCCCTCTTGAATACATGCATCCCCTCTCAAATACATAAATCTCCTTTCGGACACATTCCTCCCCTATGTATTCAGATGTCTGCTGATGTATTCAGAATTCGCTAATGTATTCGTAAGTCCAATTATGGATTTCGAATTTTATAAATCTTAAAGAATTTTTATAATTTAAAAAAGAGTTGAAAAATAATATAATTCGCTCTTAATACTAGAAAATTTATGTAATTTATATATATATATATATATATATATATAGATATATGTTTTGACATTTCACTTATCACTTATACTAGGAACTAGGAGCTTACATGTAAAAAGAAATTCTAAACTTTAAATCCATCTATGTAGAAACACTTTTATCTTCAAATGCTTAATTAATTGAAATTAATTATAGTAATATTGACTAATTTAAGATATTGTTGGTGTATTTTATTTTTATTTTAAAAATAATAATATGATTCTCATTAAAATATAAAAGTAAAAGAGTATTATTCGAACTTGAAACATCCCCACACCAGACATAATGTCCCAAAACATGGGGTGGTGGAAAAGTTGCAAAGAAAATGATATGGTGGAAATAATTAAATATTAATTTTAGAGCACAAAAAGATAAATTAAGTAGCCCAAACATTAAATTAAAAAATAGATAGAAACTCTAACAAATAATAATAAAACAAAACTATATGGAGAAGTGTGACACAAATAAATATCTGAGCAATTTTTTTAATTGATGGGTATACAGCTCAATAATTTTGATGATTTAAAACTAAAATATAATTTGAAAATGGTCTTGAGTTTATGATGTAAAATTCATAACAACAAGAAGATAAAATTCATATAGAAGTAATTTATAACGAGATACAAAAGAATTACCTGAGTTTTTTTTCCTGGAAAATATTGAAGCAGCATGAGATTAAACTTTCATCAATAAAATAAAAGTTGAAATAAATAAATAGCTAAGCTACTACAAAGTTCTCCAATACAGTAACTTAATCTTTATCTAAATATTAACTAATAAAGAAAAAGAAAAAGAAATACAGAGAAATGTCTTTTAGACGAGCTTATCTCATCTCCTCATGCATAATTTGAAAAATTATATTTTTTTCTTATTTTATATAATATTTTTTTAGTTCGTCAAAATATTATTTTATTTTAATTTAATTTTAATATTTTTTTATTCTTGATGAAATAATTTTTAATTACACAAATATCTAAAAATTATTTTAAAATATAAATTCTAAAAGTCTTTTTTTAAATACTAATCAAATTTAAAAGTGTCACGTAAAATGGAATGAACACATTTGTCTTTATGAGAATCATAAGGGATCGTTTGGTACAAAAATGAATAATGCAGGGATTAGTAACCATGAATTAGTAATGCTGGGATTAGTAACGCAAGAATTTGTAATGCAGGGATTATTTTTTATCAAGTGTTTGGTTGATTGCTTCCTACTCTGATCTTGTGCTTGGTTTAAAATTATACAAAAAACTTCTTTCCAATTATACCCTTGAATTATTATGGAATTTTTCATTTCATGGAATTAGATTAAAGTAGATTATTTTTTGTTACTTCTAACTAGTTAGAAAAATAATAATTTAGTCATCATGCTTACCATTTTCTCACTTAAATTATTTGAGAATAAATAATTGTGATCTTAATAAATTCATCACTAATAAAATTTTAATTTTTAATTTAATAAAGATAGACTATTTATTATTAAAATAAAAAAGATGGTAAACAATTGTAAAAGAAACAATATATATTTACACACAAAAAATTTGAAAGTTGTAGTTTTAATGTAGTCTTACAAGGTCACTCAACTTTGAGAATATATCTAATATTATTATAGTTTATTTTGTATCAATAAAATCACTCAACGAAATTAATTATAAAAAAAATTAACATGACAATTTTTTTTGGGGTCTATTATGTAAATATGAAACCACGAATAAATAAAATTTGACATGGTAAATTTATTTGTTTTTATATTATGAAATATGAACCAGCAAATAAATAAAATTTGTAAGCTAATTTATTTAAATAAATTTACAAGTACAAAACTACAAATATATAACATAAAATCAAGAAAATTAAAAAAAAGTGTAAAAGAATTTGAGGGATATTTTTGTCTTTATATATTTAATCCATGCATAACTAATCCAATGTATTAGTTAATACACCATATGGGAGGTATTAGTTAATACCATGTATGTGGTATTAACTGATACATGGATTGGTTATGCATGGGTCTAAAAATCCTACCAAATATAGCATTAACTAATACCTTACTCCAATGCATGGATTGTTTGTCCTAATACTTTCTACCAAACGGCTCCTAAATGAAAGACCAAACTATTTCCTATTTCTTTCAGTTTTTTTTTCACCTTTTAACCAATAACAATTTTGACACGTTGTAATTCGTCTAATCTGTTTTGACTTGTAATAAAATTTTTAAAAAATAAAAGTAATTTTTGAGTTTATGATTATAATTTATAAATCATAAATTTAAATATCTCAAATTTATTAAAAATATTTATATTAAAACATGATTATATTTTTATTTTATAAATTCTTTCTAATTAATCATCATAATTAATAACACATACTATCATATTTTACGTTTTACCATTTAAACTAAGTCTTAAGTTCTTCTAACTTGAAAAATAATCTACTCTTTTATTTGAGTTTATTTTTTTAAGGCAATACACAAAATGTCACTTTTTTTTAATTTTTTTTTAAAATTGTTTTGCTTGTAAGCACTGTCAAGGAGGACCCTCCATGTTTAATAATAAAAAATTCCAACTACTACTCTTTAATTTACACTTAATTTCATTTATATTAAATAAATAATAAAAATATGGCAAGCCTTTAATATCTACAAAATGTCACTAAGACATAATCAAACAGTAAATCGTATTTTGACCAAAGTGAGTTGTTTTTTAATTAAAAAAAAAATTATTATTAGAGAGTGTGTGTGTATATATATATATATATATATATATGAAAATGATTTAATGTCTTTTTTTTTTTTTGGTGTCTTCTCTTTCCAATAATGATGTCTGAGTAGGTACATAGTCCCTATTGTATTCTTACTGTATTTTTTCATGTTTGACCATAGAAGTTATTTATTTATTTTATTTTGAATTATTTTTTACGTTTTTTAAAAATTAATGTTTGACATTAAAATCTCAAGTTCAATTTATAATTAAATTCTTAAATTTTAAAAATAGTTTATAACTTATTTTCCAGCTCCATTTTTATAATTTTAATAAATTGTTAGTTTATCTCCTTTACAAAATGTATAATCAAACATATAACCTTATTTTTAACTCGAGAAAATGCACAAGTATCCCTCAGACTATAAGTAAAATTTCAAAAACACACTTAAATTTTAATTCGGTCTTATTACCCTCTTGAATTTATTTTTTTCGTAATTAAACACTCCCTGTTTGTCTACTTAACACACTTAACCAGCTAGATTATATTGTGTGTACACGCGCGGACCTCACATGCCATGTAGGCAAATAGGAGGCATTAAATTACGAACAAAATAAGTTCAGGGGGGCAATAGAACCAAATTAAAGTTTAAGTATGTCTCTGGAATTTTGGTTATTACTGTTAATAAATTAACATTTTGAATGATCTTTATAATAAAATTTAAAAATTATCTAAATGAATATAATTGGTGTAAGAATATATCAAAGATTTGGTCCCCTTGCATGAACACACTTTGCATGAATATTGCACAATACTGCACAATTAAAAAAAATGAGTATTATTTATTATTTCGTTATATACGTATGCAATATAAACATTTTAATCAAGTTTTGAAAGAAAAAGAACTAGAAAATCGAAATTTCTTACTTTAAGCAAGTAGCGGATCGTGACATATCACTTTTAAATTTTCTCTACTAATTTTTTTGATCTAAAAGTACACTTTAATATTTTTTTAGCTCGAACATATCTATAAAATGAAGATAGTAAATTCTGACCACTCTTTACCCAAGATTGCTCATGACTCTGCACCCAGTTGACCATCCACATTGGAATATGAGGAGTTTTCAATTTATTTGATTTTTTTCCCCAGTCTTCCATATAGTATTGGATTGATTAATATGAATTTGAATCACGTAAAATTTATTTTAAAAAAGATAATTTTGATCCATAAATTTTTAAAAAATTCTAACTTCTAGTTGAATTTTTAAATTTTTTAAGAATTTAGAAACAAAAACCAATAGTTTATTTTAATTTTTTACTTCAAAATTATTTATAAAATATATAAAATGATTTCAATTCACAAATTGGAATGTAGCTCCAATCTCAAAGATATATATTTTTTTCATTTTTTATCACTCCATAATATATCAACCCACATACCCCTTGTTCTTTTGCACTTCCTTTCCCCGCCGTTCTTTCCGTACATTTTTTTCAGAGAAATATTAAAAATATTTTTAAATTTGACAGAAATACTCTTTTTGTCCATTTTACATGTTCTTTAATAATATTTGTTCATTTTAAAAAATTAAGAGATAATTTCATATTAAGTTCCTAAGTAGTCATTTTTCTAGCATATTTTTCAAGACATTATATTTATTATATTCAAAAGCTAATTTAGTAAAATTACGGAGGGAATATTAGTTTTATCTCCAAACTATTAATACATTTAAAATATCTTTCAACTTGACAAATTAATCTTAAATAATTTGACACAAATTATTAATTTTATCTTTAAATTATTGATAGAATTAAAAATATCGTACAAAATTAATAATTTGTCCAAGTTGGAAGGTATTTTTAAACAGTTTTCTCTATTTTTCACTTCTCTGAATCTTCACTACCAGTTAATAATTTCTCTGTTTTTACTCTCATTTTCCTCTAACAAAAAAATAAAAAATAAAATCTTTCTTTCATTCTTCTAATGAACTGTCCCTGTTTCTGTCACCAAAACTCTCTTTGAACCCAAGTCTTCTTCTTCTACTACTAGCTAATTTAGTAGGTTTCTTTCAACTTCACTCTCTATTTCCAAAATTTCCATTCTTGGGTTGTTACATACACTTTAAGTTTCAAATTTTCCCTTGTTGGGTTGTTCATTTGTTACTAATACCCAAAAACTCTTTTTTTTTCTTGATTGAACCATTTCTCCAACTTCTGTTATTTTTATGATGGGTTCTTTCTGTTTTGGGGTTCTGTAGTACATTGTTCTTTTTGTAGTAAAAATGAGAAATTGGGGTTTATTTGGAGTTTTAGTTAATGTTGGATTGATTTTTCTGACATGTGAAGCTTTTCCATCAAATGAAGGTATGGTGACATCAAATTCAGTTTGTTCTTGTTTGTTTAGATCTTGATTTGATTGGTTTGTGAAGTGTAGTTTATGTAATTCAGGACAATGTAGGAAGTTGCATGGTGTTTGTTTAGTAAATACGGTATTGTAAGTGGCGGAGTTGTCTTGTGTTCCCGATCCATTGAGATTTAGCTTTGATTCATAGAAAGAAAATGTTACAGAAGTAGAAGCCCTTATGAGGTCACACAGGAAAGCGGTCAAGTGCACATTCGGCTCATCGTCACAGTGCTTGACGATAGTTGGTCTTGACCGCCGAATGATATGTGGCAGTATAAACTTTCACACATTTTTATGTTGTTGAAATGCTTGTTTTGCAACATCTAGAATTTTGCCTGTTTGTTTTGGGGAATAACTTGGTTAATATCGGATAAGGAGAGGACTTTAGGCCTTCTTTGGTTTCATTCGTCCAAGTTGACCTTAGTGACATCCCATGACAGTGAAATGAATCCTTAAGCCCTTTTGAGCCTTGATCCCTTCTTTGGCAGTCTTGTAACCTTGACTCATGAATTTTTTTATGATGTTTATAAATACGCGATTGGTATTGTAAGTGGCGGACTGGTCTTGCTTACATTCAGCCATTTGTTGCTCTTATTAGTAGAAAGAAAAAAAAAACAAGTTATATGATATTGTTTATAAATATATGATGGGTTGTTGTAAGTGCAGAGTGGTATTAATCCCCGATCCACTGAGATTTAGCCATTTGATTCAAAGAAAGAAAAGAAAAAGTTGTAGAGTGTTGTTTAGTAAAGATCTTGGTTTTATATATATATCGGTAAAGTAGTTTGTATTTCATATATATATCGGTATGCTGACTTGCAAGTAATTTGGTTTTGCACAGTTTATGCTCTAAATAGCTTCAGGGAAGCTATATATGAAGATCCACACAGGGTATTCTCAAATTGGAATGCCTCAAATTCAGATCCTTGTGGTTGGTCTGGAGTTTTTTGCTCAATGGCACGAGATCATGTCATTAAAATGTGAGAAAAATTCCTTCTGCTTATGACATTTTTCGTTTTCGTGCTATCTGTTTGTTGGATTGATTTTTCCCAATTGGATGCGACTTATTTCTCACTTGCTTTCTATTTTAGTCATTTCTTTTTTATGTCTGGTATCTTTTGCTTTTGGGGCTTGATATTTTTGAGCTGAGGGTTTTCCGGAAACAACCTCTCTATCTCTATAAGGTAGTGGTAAGGTCTGCGTACATTTTACCCTCCCCAGACCCCACTTGGGGTATTTCACTAGGTATGTTGTTGTTGGATGCGACTTATTTCATTACTTTACGATACATATTAGTAGCACAACTGAGCCTCTAATAATGTATTTACAACTTATCCTATCTCTAACTTTGCAGAAACATTTCTGGTGCTTCTTTGAAGGGTTTTCTTTCGCCGAACTTGCGTATTTCTTCTTTGCAAGAACTGTAAGCTATTCCTTCCATGAAAAACTTATACATCTAAATCTGGTGTGTAAAAGATTTGGTAAAAGCTTAATGCTTTGTATTGGAGATATGCAGGATATTGCACGGAAATGTACTGATTGGTACAATACCGAAAGAGATTGGCTTGTTGAAAAACTTAAAGGTCTTGGATTTGGGTTCTAACCAGCTCACAGGACCAATTCCTCTCGAGCTTGGCAATTTGTCAAACATTATAAAAATGTTAGTGCAATTTTTGAGTGTTTGTTGTTGCATGTATACTTTCCTTTATGGTTTCCATAACGCTCCCTTATCTCATCTAGCTTTGTTATGTCTATGCAGAAACCTTCAATCCAATGGATTAACTGGTAAATTACCTTCTGAGCTTGGTAAATTGACATACCTTTTGGAACTTCGTCTGGACAGAAATAAGCTCAAAGGAACACTGCCTGCCAGTAATGACTCAAATTTTACTACCAAGGTGTATGGGATGTAAGTCGAATATGGACAGTGCATTTTCTTCTATTCTATGCATTTTTAGTCTTTGGATTTGCTGTTACGTAGGTTTTACAGTATGAATCTCTATTAGTAGAAGATTTAATGTTGCAAGGCTTTAAAGACATGGTTCATTAGATTTTTCGATTTTGTACAACCGACATCCCAGTTTGGAATAGGATTTCTGAAGCTGGATTGATAGTCCTAAAATTGAAAGTCTAATGTTTAACCTTTTCTGTCGTCTTGATTGATATTGCTGGACTTCTGTTGACATGTATGTCTGTTGTACTTGAACTTAAATTTATTATATCTATATTGTTCTCCTAGAAACTTCACACGTTTTGCTTCATGCATCTGCGGGGTGACTTGTGAGTGTTGTGTGGCAGGGATATGGATGAATTGGTTGATATTCTGTTAAGTATTGGTTATGTGATACCCTTAAAATCGACAACAACAATGAGTGTAATGGAATCTTAAAGAGTTCAACATGTATATTTGGAAGTCATCACTGACTTTATTGGCAATATTCTGTATATTTTTTACGGAAAAATCAGTAAAATGCTTGCTTGAACTTCTCATTGTTCTATATAGATCCCTATAAGTTTTATCTCACAGTTGGTTTCTTAATAATTGTCTTTTATTTTTGTTTAGGTATGCCTCTGGCACCAAACCTACTGGTCTTTGCCGTTTATCTCAACTGAGAGTTGCTGATTTCTCCTTCAACTTCTTCTTTGGTAGCATACCGAAGTGTCTGAATTACCTTTCAAAGTATAGTTCTTAATTCCGTTCCACAAGTGTTTTTTATACACATTATCTCCACATCTGTATGCCTGTTAAAATTTTTCATTATTTCTATTTCTGAGTGCCTGTTAACTTTTTCTTTCTATAGATCTAGTTTTCAAGGAAATTGCCTTCAAGCAAAAGATCCCCAGCAGCGTTCTACTGCTTTATGTGGTATGTTCCTACACTTTAGCAGAATCATAGAATAAGCCTTTGAATCTTTTATGCATCAAGTCATTGCGCAGAAACTAAAGCTGGTCATGCTTACTTTTGATTGTATATCCTAGAGAGGCTTCTGCGACTAAGTTCGCCCATTTCATTAACACCTACAGTAGAACAGATTAAGTTTAAAAGTATTAAATTGATTATTGTAACTTTTGCATTATAGGAGGCACTCCACCTGCCAAAAGCAATCCAGCACAGAGCAATAATACGCATCGGTCTGTTGAAGGAAGAGCCAGACATCAGTCTTCTTCTAAACCTACCTGGCTTTTAGTGTTGGAAGTAGTAACCGGAGTTATTGCAGGTTCTCTCTTCCTTGTGGCTATTCTGGCTGCTGTTCAGAAGTGTAAGAACAAATCTTCAATTATCATCCCTTGGAAGAAATCAGCAAGTATGAAAGACCATATGGCAGTTTATGTTGGTGAGTACTGAGTACCATGCTATTTCAGTTGGCTGTTTACAGATTGCGTTTTAACATGTACATTACTTGATTCTTTATTGACTTAAGTGTTCTCAGTATGAAGGAAAATGGTTTCCGTGAAAATAAACAGTTTGATATTTCCACCATAGCTTCATTAGTCTTGTATTTTTCAAACCCATTTTGAAAACGTTTTCTTGAGCCGAGTGTCTATCAGAAATCATCTCTCTATTTCCACAAAGGTAGGGGTAAGGTCTGCGTACACGTCACCCTCCACAGGACCCCACTTGTGGGATCATACAGGGTATATTGTCGTTATAGGATTACAGGTTCAGAAACTAACTATAATTCACATTTCTATTAGTAACAAATGTTTCTTTTTTCAGATACTGAGATGCTAAAGGACGTTGTAAGATATAGCAGACAAGAACTTGAGGTAGCTTGTGAAGATTTCAGCAATATTATTGGATCCTCGCCAGACAGCTTGGTCTATAAAGGGACTGTGAAAGGCGGACCTGAAATTGCTGTAATTTCCATTTGTGTCAAAGAAGAGCACTGGACCACCTATCTAGAGCTTTATTTTCAGCAAGAGGTGAGGCCTATTCTCTTTTCAAAATACCGAGCTACAGATGAGCTCTCGTGCACAATCAAAGTACCAAGATGTTTAGTCTTTGCTGCAATGCTCTTACTTCTATGGCTTTACAAACTCAGGTAGCAGAATTGGCCCGAATAAATCATGAGAACACTGCAAAACTTTTAGGTTACTGCCGAGAGAGCAGTCCCTTCACAAGGATGTTGGTGTTTGAGTATGCATCTAACGGGACTTTAAATGAACACCTCCATTGTGAGTGGAATGAACTGTTTTGCATATTTGTTTTCAGTATGTTTTAGCGGCTGAAATCCGAACTCTTTGAACTTATCACAGATGGAGAAGGATGCCAACTTTCTTGGACGCGGCGGATGAAAATAATTATTGGCATCGCTAAAGGATTAAAATACCTCCATTCAGAACTTGACCCGCCATTCACTATATCAGAACTGAATTCAAATGCCGTATATCTCACAGAAGATTTTTCTCCCAAGGTAAGCGGAAGATTTCTGTATCACTGCTGCAAAACCAATTCACTCTTGAACTCTCTAGGCAATCTTACTGTCAATTGAGCTAATGCATAAGACAATTTTAGTTTACTCTGCGGTTTCTGTTCGATTTGTCTCTGAAGTTGCTGGGTGGTGTTGTTTCCTTCTTGCTCAACCCCTTGCTGCTTTTAAGCAGAGTCATAAAAAGCTGATTTTCCATACCCTTTTCTCTCGGGTTAATTTATCTGGTGCAGCTTGTTGATTTTGAAAGTTGGAAAACAATATTAGCCAGATCAGAAAAGAATTCTGGTGCTATCAGTAGCGAAGGAGCCACATGTGTCCTTCCAAATTCTCTACAGAGCCGTCATCTTGACATCCAGGGTAACATCTATGCGTTTGGAGTACTACTTCTAGAAATAATCAGCGGGAGACCTCCGTATTGCAAAGACAAAGGGTGCTTAGTGGATTGGGTAAGCATTTCTTTCCATGTGAGAAATTTTTGTATAGGCATAATACATACACAAACACTCAAACTTGACGTCAGTTGATAAGTAACCACTCCAACTTTGAGAGTGCATGTCTAGACACCTCAATTTTGTCTCAATTATAAACTAAATACTCCAACTTGTCCCTGCTTTGTCTTCCGGACACCCGATGCTGACTTGACACATAAATTTTGGAGGTGTCTAGATGATCATTTGGTAAAATTAGAGTGTTCAACCAACACAGTTGAGACAAGTTAAGGTGTCTAGAAACTGGACTCGTGCTTTAAAGAATCTCAAGCTGACTTTAATGTGGCAGGCCAAAGAATTCCTTGAATTGCCAGAGGTATTGCCATACGTTGTAGATCCCGAGTTGAAACATTTCAGATACGAAGATCTCAAAGTGATTTCTGAGGTGGTCAAGCTCTGCATCCTACCAAATTCCAGTAGCAGGACTTCGATGAAAGATTTATGTGCTATGTTGGAGAGCGACATTGACACATCCATAACTGCAGAACTCAAAGCATCGTCTTTGGCATGGGCGGAGCTTGCACTCTCATCCTAATTGCGAAAACTACACAGCTAGCTAACTGTATACACACACACACATATATATCATCCAGCAATCATATTTATTGATGAGGTGGATGCAATTGCTACTGCTAGGTTTGATGCTCAGACTGGAGCTGATAGAG
>JAABOM020000012.1:19012546-19023990 GCA_011800125.2 Solanum clarkiae | reverse complement strand
AGAAATCAATTTAAAATGATGAAAAACAACACAAATGGTTTTGACATGTTGGGGAATTTAACTTAGATTAAAACAAGTACAACAAAATAAATTAGCGTTAGAGTTAGTTAATAAGATAACAAAACAAGTATCACAAAAAATATACAAAAATAGAAAATAAGATAAAATTTGACTTTTGGCAGGCTCAATTCATCAAAACTTGTCCTAACTTCTAAATTTTGGGCCTGCCAGGCCTTGAGAATTCTGGCTGCTGCCTCCAGGTTGGGTTTTTTGGCCCACATGTCTGTTGTATATGTTAAATGTATACTGATGTATATTTTCTGTATCATGACCTTCTGAAATTTTGCAAATTGACTCCCTCGTACCCAGAAAATGCAAGGATAGAGTCCCAAAGGACTCGGATGGTATCACATGCAACATAAACAAATAAAATACGTAAATAAAGATACAAGGTTCTACATATGAGACAATGTTAAAACGAATATGTACAACACTATCTCATGTCTTAATATTCAAAAAAGCAAAGGAGAGAACCCAAAGTTAGTCGTGACAAATTATCAATCGCAAACTTGTATGACCACGGACAGAGACAAAATGATTAGAAGGGGAGAGTTCTTAAACCATTTAAAACCACAAAGTAGCGAGATCTAAACTGCCCAAACTGACAATACTTTAAACTAGATAGACCTCTTTAAGAAAGGGAAAATTAGAAGTAATCCTCCTAACTTCAGACAACAATCAAGCAGAGCATAGATTAGCAGCCAAGAAAACGTGAAGGCACTCCAACCAAAAAATATTCTGAATTCAAGATTTAGAACATAACCAAGAAGAGATTTAGGAACAATAGAAAATGCATTACGTAAACTGAATTGAAGTCATTCATCTGGTTAAAACATGAGCAAAGCAAATAATCAACTCTTCCTATCTGGACACCGACGACCAAGACATACAAATAAAAGAAAACCACAATATGTGAGCGATATGTACAGATTGATCCAATGTGCATCAAGTAATTACTAAATGGCTCACACACATGAATAAGAAGGATTACTATAAACTGGCACTAAACTCGACATTAGACAGAAAACACAAGAAACTAACTCACACTTCGGGCCTATGACAAGAACAGACCTGGACAGATACACTAGTCCAGGAATTAAGCAAATTTTAAGTCAGAAAACTCATAATTTGAACATATTTCGAAATAAATGCTCAATGGCACGCGAGACTACTGTGAATTAAGACAAAGTGATGATGGAAACAATACATAGTGTCTCAGACTAAACTTCCATATTTCTGGCAGCACGCAAAGTATATATGCAGCAGGCACAAACACATCTAAATATTAGAATGCAGTGATCTAATGAACTAAACTTGAGCAAATATATGCATACATTTAAATAACACTAAAAGCTTCTAGTGACCAGATCTGGATGTTCACTCTTTTTTTTTTTTTTGAAGATGAAATCTGGATGTTCACTTCAAGATAGCAAAATTTGACACCCAACTAGAAGTTAACAGATTACTTTAGGAACCTAAAACTCATATAGCTATTTGAACATGGACCAACCAAGAATAATAAAAAACTGAGAACTTCAAGTATAGTTCCAGGACTTTTTCTCATAGAAAAAGATAAAACCAAATAGAAGCTTTAAACAAAAATGAGTAAGAAGAAGTATTTCCACTACCTATCAATACTCAGCTAAGGAAACAAGGCTGCGTAAACAAAATATCACATGTAAATCACAAAGAAGCCATAGTTCTTGACATGGAGGTAGGTTGAAGAGCTTTTGACCAACATGAGTGAAAGATACGTCAAATAAAAATACATAAACAGTTGAGAAGAATTTGTGCTTATATGACACATACGAAAACAAACAAGATCAAGGACTCGAGACTTAGACTTGATGAAATAGCTTCATACTCAAGTAGAAATTGAGCAGAACTTAAAAGAATTATTGACATCCTTGGAGGAACAACAAAACAAAACCATTACCGACTCGAAATCGTGATTTAAACCCTATTAAAATTCCTAAAACCAGAGATACAAAAAGGTGAAGAAGAAGACCTGATGTAAAAAACTAATGAGATCCAACCATAGTTGATAGAAAGGCTACTGAGAAGAGGGGAAAATTAATGAAAGGTAGGCAACTATTTGACTGATTTAAACGCTTTCATTTAAGCAACGGGTATAAATTCAAACAAGGATATTACAGATTTGATATCCCGGCCAAAACCTTATTCAAGTATAAGACAGATCATAAACAACCTTCAACAGCAATTTTCCAATAGATTTATACCGGAATCTAAAACTTCATTAAGATAAACGTAGAAAAAAAAAATCAGAAAATTTTCTACACAACTCAAACTGAACAATACTCATTTCAAAGAGCTTGACAACCAATCTATGAATTAGATATATGATATAAACTTAAACATCGATTTATCCTCTGAAACAGAATAAACTCCAAACACGTCGACTTAAACTCATCAACTAGTCAGTTACGGCAACAACCAGAAAGGCGACAGCACACGCATTGTTAAAAATAAGTAGTTCAGATGAAGCTATTACCTCTATCGGAGCAACTAACTGAGACGTCGACGAGGTGAAACACAACTTCCACCACGCGAATAGAGACCCGTCTATAAGCTTGCTAACTTCGAAAATCCGAGACCTCAGCTTCAGAAATCTTCAAATCATCTGAGTTTTCTCTGAAAATCAGCTTGCTTTAAGAATGAAATCTAGTGTATTAGAGATAAGAGCAGCTGACTAATTGGAAATCTTAATATGTTCTTTTTATCTGGAAAAATCGCTTCTCAACAATGAAGAAAGAGAGGAAATTTATAAGCAGGGGTTAGAGTAGAGTTGAGATTTTTCAATTTTGAAATTCAAAATCCTCTCTGAATCCAAGAAGAGGCTCAAAAGTCGTTGGGAAAATCTTGGGGGATCATACGCGTGTGTTGGGTCAGCGTGATTTCTGCAAATTTTGTCTTGGTTTGTTGGATTTAGGCGTCGCTTGGAACGTTGAGGACAAAGAAGAGTGTGCGTGTGTGAGGGTGAGGGAGAAGGAGATGAGCGTGATGGGGAAAGAGGAAGAAGAAAAAAAAAGAAAGGGGCGTGTCTGTTGCGTATGTATATATTTGTACCGTGTGTGTATAATATGTTGGATTGGGCCGGGTATTGGGAATTTTGGGTTGGGTTGGTCCGAAATAGTCATAAAAAAGGATCAATTGGTCTAAAATTGAGATTGAGAAAATGGATTCACGGGCAGGAGAATTGGATTGAGAAATTAACCATTCAATTGCAAATATGACTAATTAAATATAATAAAATTGAATTTGATTAGCTAATTTGACTATAAGATGAATTAACATAAATTAATTGAAGAGATTTAATATTAACAACCTGAAATAATTAAATAGCTCCCAAAATTTTAAAAAAAAATATTTGAGAAAAATATTATTTTTGCATTTTTGAAAGCTAATTATTTCAAATTATCAAAATTAAAAGCTCGATGATTAATTTATACTGTAGAGGATAAAAATTTGATGTCAACAATAAGTTCCGTAGTCATGATTCCATTTTGGGTCGTGACATTTGTAAACAAGAATAACGGGGCGTAGCTTTGAGAAGATTTCACGAGAGTTGTCAAGCCACCAACGATTTGTTGTCTAAGATCATAATTCGTTTTCTAGGAATACGGACGCTGGTTCACAAACCAAATGCCCTTGTATATTTTGATGGATCAAGGATTCAAAACTCTTCACTGGTTCTTTTCAATTCAATCTTATAGTTTAGTAGTTAGATAAAATTCAAAGATAGTTTTCGGATTTTTTCTCTGCAGTTTCATTTTCTCTCAACTTCCTTTTCCTCCTTTTTCTCTTCCTCTCTCCCACTAGGAGTCAACCACTTTCCCATTAAAAATAGAAGTAGTTCGGCGGTTACAACCGCCTTTTAAAAGGATAACAATTATTCATCCTTATCCTGAAGGATAAGGTTGGACAGTTAACTGTATCACTGTAAATAAACCACATACTCGAATCGGGTTAAGATTCGAGTTGGTCCACATGTGCGATCCATGATCCTCAAAATCTTATAATTTTTTTTTTACCTATTTTTGAAACAGTTTTTGACTTTTTTTTTGGAGATTACATAAATAATACATTATATATCAAATATTACCCTTTTCTAGGATACTTTTTTAATTACAATCCATAGTATATTTTATCAATAAAATACAAGAATACCCTTCTCTTTCTTCCTTTTCTTCTCTTTCTCCTTCTCCTTCTCTTTCTTCTCCTCTTTTCTGACTGTCACGATCGGCCCACACGTGCACATATTGTCCGCTTTGGCCCCACAGGGCTGCACGATTTTGTTCATCCCAGGCAAGCCCGGGAAAACGCGTATACACATGTAAGGTTCCAAACTCAACATATAGCCCAAGAACTCCCCCTCTTTTTCCAATGCGGGATTCGCCTAAGTGAGCTGCAGGCGTTACGTGGGCGTCCTTTTTCTTCTTTTTTTCCGCTTCTCTCTCTCTCTCTCTTCATATTCCAATTTCTTGTCTCCCTCTAGTTCAACTCCACATTTTTAATATTATATATTTTTATGAATTTTATTATTATTATTTTGATAAATATAATACATTATCTAATAATGTAAAATTAATTAAATCATACTGTAATATTTAAAAGTCAAAAATAATACTTATAATCAAATTATACTAAATATATTTGATATTCAAATATAACACTTAAAACAGATTTTTATTAAAAACATTTTAGTTATAGATTCACCTTTTGCATTGAAAGATGCTTATAATATGCATTATTTACTGAATTTAAAACGTATTATAGTTATTTTTTATTATTTTCTCTTATTAATGATGTTAAAATAATTATTATATTAAAAATATATTACTTATATCCTTCACATGCATTAAAAAATGTCTATAATACATATGAAGTATCAAATTCAAAATATATCATTATTATAATTTTTATTTATTTATTTTTATTAATGGTATCAAAAAATATTATATCTGAATTCCAAACATTTAAACACTATTTATTAGCTTACATATTAATACATTATAATTGTGTCATAAATGCATTTATATTTGTTTACATAAAATAAATTTTCTAATTTAAAGAGTAGTAGAAATATCATTTGTATAATGTTCAATTCAAATTAAATTTTAAATTAAAATAATTAATTAAGTATCAAGTTTAAAAGAGGGAAAAAGGGGGAAAGAAAGAGCTTAACAACAACAAAAAAAAAAAGATAGAGAGAGACGTCCAGCGGAAAAAAGAAAAGAGAAAAAGGAGAGAGGGTGAGAGGAAGAAAGAGAAGGATGGTTTTATTCTCCTTTTATTATTTTGTGTAAAAAATATATAGTTATTTTTGGCAAAATTAAAATATGTGTTAAAATTAATAGTTAATATTATATAATGTATTATTTATATAAATGATCCTTTTTTAGACTTCTTTTGAGTATTTCTTGGACTTTTTTTTAGGCTCCTGAACAACTTTTTTTTCCCTATTTTTTCAACCCTTTTTTGTACCTCTTTTTTTTAAAAATTATTTCTGGCCTATTTTTAAATGCTTGTTCGAAGGTGATTTTGAATTTTTTTTTTCCTTTTTTTGTGATATTTTATAAACTTTTGACATTTTCTTTTGAATCAAGTCTATTTTAGTTGAAAAAGGATTATTTGTATAAAAATTGATAAAATCTTTCTTCATTTGATTTTTATTATATTTATTATAATTAATATTTAATATCATTAAACAACTAATATAATAATTGAAGAAAAAGGTGAAAAGACGATTTTATCTAAAATAAAGTATTTTAATAAAGGACAAAAAGTTCAAACAATATTTCTACGGGTTTTTGCTCTGTTAATATAGTATAAATTGATATAGATTATTACTAATAATATTCTTTTTGTCCCATTTTAGTTGTCATAATTTCCATTTTTATAGTCAATTTATGTAAACTTTTGGTTAACATTTTAAGATATATTGTTTCATTATATTAATATGAAAAAAGTTACAATCAATAATTCTTGTCTTATAATTTTTTAATATATATATTTTTTTATTTTTAAATATTAATTTAATTTAATTTAATTTTAAAGTTAATTAAATTAATTTTTGAAAAATATAACATAGCAAAGTATGGAATATCATTCAGGAGTCAGGTTCCCATGCCTCAACGTCATTGAATACATAGGTGCATTTTATTATTTCCCAATGAACAAGTGGAAACACTATTTAATACTTTTGCACTAGTGGAATCTTTCAAAGTTTCTCACAAATAATGCAATGGATTTTAACCTATTTAATCAAGTTTTTGGGAGATTAATAATGTTTATTTTAAAAAGTGAGATGTTTGATAAACTTTTGAAAAAAATAAACATTTTTATTGAGTAAGAAAAGTTTTTTTTTAAAAAAAAAAATTGGGAGTAGGGGAAAGGGAAATGGGGATATCCTCACCAACTGAATTATTTTTTAAAAATTAAAAAAAAATTTAACACTTGCACTTTTCAAAGTCAAATATTAGTTATTACTCATGAGTATTTTTTAATTTTTCAGCTAAACACAATTTTATATCAAAACTATTTTTCAATGATCCTTTTTATCTCTTCATAAGAACCTCCTATATAGGTTTTTTTTTTTTTTGCTTTTTCGATATTCGAATCCACATTATTAGAACTAGAGATTAAAAATATTTACCATCTAAAACAAATTTTTTTATTGACGTTGCAAAATAAGCTTTGATCAAACGAACTATAAGTCGATTTCTAATGAATAGTAAAGAAAGAAAAATTAAAACAAGAGAATTGCATTATTTTGACATAGAAAACCGTGAAATCCGATTGGGTGTTTTCCAGCATATTCGATAGGGGGTGTAGGCCCAGATGCCCATTATTCAAATACAGCCTTAAAATACGTTCACATCATCCGTTACGTATTTATACTACCAAATAAACAAAAAATGTGTTCACACTTCTATATATTTGACCAAAGTGAAAACAAGGAGAAATCTCACGTTCTTGTACATATTTATCATTTATTTATGATTTAAGTAACATGCATTTTATTTTAGGCGTAATATAATATTTTTTTTATTTGATTTCAACTGAGATTTATATCTTTTTAATTTTTGATATATTTTGTATGATGAAAAATATTTTAATTTTTTTTATGTTTGATTAATTAAAATATAATTGATTAAAATATTTTAAAAATATTCTTTTCTAGGATAACAAGATGGTAAAATGAAAAAAATGATTTTTCTAACAAAACAAGCCGCGTAAGTAATTGGCATTTCAAGATTATTGTTTCTTCCAGTAAATTTGTTTCCATAAATTAGGTCCCATTTAGCTGCCACCTGTCAGAACAGTTGTTGACAAATTTTCTTCCCCAAAACTGTCGGAAATGAATACCCAAACCAATCAAAATGGCTTTAAATATGACCCCTCTCTCCATTCATTCTCCACACTTCACTGTACTGAATTGAACCAAATCTCAAATCTCATCAAATCCCATAGCTATGTCTCTCAAAGTTTATGTCGATCGTCTTTCCCAACCTTCTCGGGCTATTCTCATCTTCTGCAAGTAATCTTCTAATTTTGTTAATCATTCATTACTCACTCCATCTGAATCATTATAATCTGATAATTAATTTTTTTTTCTTGTAAGGATGAATGGAATCGAATTTGAGGAGGTATATATTGATCTTTCTAAAGGACAGCACAAATCTCCTGAATATCAAGGTTAGTTCTTTGCTCTTTTTTTTCCCCCAATTTCAGTTTTGAAGTTTAAATTTAAAAATTTGAGTGTTTTATAGTTGTGATTTTTCGGAATTGTAAGTCGTGTTTGGTGATGCGTTTTACCTGAAAAAATTTGAAGTTTTTTAAATAGAAGTCCGAACGATGGTTCTGACCCTGTTTTGGGGAACTTAAAAATATTTGAAGATCTGACAAAATTTCATGGTCGAACTTATATTTGCAGATAAATTTTTAAAATTTATGGTCAAAAGCTAGCTTAATTTAAAGATTAGACTCACTTATTAGATTCTGAATTGTGGATTTTAGTAGTTTTTTAATGGTATTTTATTTCACTTGCAGAAGTTAATCCCATGAAGCAAGTACCAGCCATAGTTCATGGCACTTTTAAGCTTTTCGAAAGGTAATTTTCTCATATGAATTACTGATATGCAGGGACAGAGCTAGAGACCGTTCAAATTAACTCTGTATTTGTCGAAGAAATTCGTGTAATATGTATGAAAATTATTATTATTTTAGAATCCGCTAACTTAAAAATCTGAAATTCATAAATTAGGGAGTCTTAGTAGCTCAATTGGTTGACTACCTGAACTCCCACCTTCTTGGTAAGGGTTCGATTCCCCACACTGTAATCCCCCTCTCCATTTCCCCTTCTCCTACCCGGATAAAATAAAATAAAATAAAATTCATAAATTTCAAATTCTGGCTTCACTTGTACACGAAGAGTGTAAGACGTGGTTGTGGAGGTGCCCTTAGTGATATGGTCCATTGTTAGATCTAGACCTCTTATTGTTTTAGTCGACGATAGAGGGATTTCTGTATGTACTAATTCAACAAACTATGAGAGCTTCTTTTGGTTAATGTTAAAAAGATTTATACGTGCACCAATAGTTTCTTTGAGTTATCCTTTCTGATCGAAGATTTGTTTAACAATTGTTCAAATCATGTAAATTATGGCTTGTTCATATTATTTAAGAGCTGTCTCACAAATTTTCTGTGCTTTGCAGTCATGCTATTCTTAGATATCTAGCTTCTGCGTTTCCGCTAGCTGGTGATCATTGGTAAGTTTAGTTCTGTCCGCTTCTTAATTTTCAGTTCTAGCTAAGCAGTAAATTTCTTATAATGTAAACATTGGAATATAGATTATAATAGGATTGAAGTCTACAATCCTCACTATTTTATGCTTTACCCTGAAGGTATCCGAGTGACGTGCAAAAAAGAGCAAGCATAGAATGCGTCTTGGATTGGCACCACTCTAACTTACGCCGTGGTTCAGGTATTTCTTGTTTATGTTGAAGATACTTAATTTACTATGAGATTTTGAATTGGTTATGGGTTGACTTAATCAGATTCTTAGCAGATTTGTTATCTTTAAATAGATGGTAAATTCGTTTGTATGATGAGAATGATCTCACATTGGATTGGGACAAGATCCTTGGACTCCTTATATGACTTGGACAATCCTCCTACCTTTAAGCTAGATTTTGGTGTGTGAGTTACGCCCAAGGTCTGTATAACATGGTATGAGAGTCAGGCTCATGATCCGGTATGAGCCCCCAACTGTACGGAGGGTGATTATATACCCCGCTCCATGATTGTTCATACTCTATTCTAGACAATATCTAGGCATGAGGCTGGGTGATGAGAATGATCCCACGTCGGACTAGAATGAGCTAGATGCTTGGACTCTCTATATGACTTGAGCTATCATCCTTCCTTTTGAAGGGTGAGTTTGGTCCAAGGTCCATGTAACAGTTAGTATGGTGAAGGTGCCACTTGCTATTTATTGTGTTGCACTTTCTTAATTATCTTTTCCTTTATAGTGGTTAAGCTTCTTTGGTGGCTAGTTTGCCTGTGTCTAATCAGTTCTACTGCAATGTATCTACTTCTTTTGTTGTTTCCCTTGAAATTGGCTTTCTCAAGGATCATGCTTCTGTTTTCAGCGGGATATGTCTTTAATACGATACTGGCCCCTGCATTTGGATTGCCTTTGAATCCACAAGCAGCAACAGAAAATAGAAATCTCCTTTCTGCATCTCTTGCAACAATTGATACCTATTGGCTGCGGAAAGATGGAAACTTTTTGCTTGGAAATTCCAAACCTTCCCTTGCAGATCTTAGCTTAGTTTGTGAGATTATGCAACTTGAGGTATAAAAAAACTCTTCTTGTTTCTTAATGTTGCATCTTCCAACATAAAAATCCGAAGTGTATAATGGTTAGAAATACACTTGCTGCATATATGTTTACAAGTTACTACGCTGATCAGGATGTCTACCTGATTATCATGTCCATTAAAGTCCGGTTTCTTCTTATTGAATACAGTTTCTTGATGAGAAGGATCGTGAGAGTATATTAAGCCCGCACAAGAACGTTTTGAAGTGGATTAATGATGTGAAGAGTGCAACAGCTCCTCATTTCGATGAAATACATGCAGCCCTCTTCAAAGTTAGAGAGATTTTGCAGCAGAAGCGAGCTGGTGGTGCAAGCAGTTAGACTACATGATGAAGATGAAGACGTATCCGCATTTGACACCTATTACAATGTGTCAAGGCCTGCATTATGACATTTTGTGTACTTTAAAGGATGGATATTTCTCAAGTGTAATAAGCTACTGTGTGGTATGATTTGTATTCTTATTTCTTAATACAATTCTGAGAATGTTTGAGTGTTGTATTGTCCTAATCTTCTAAATAAAAGTAGTTCTTGTTTTGTTTATCAAATGTTGAGTGGCACTATTCTTTCTTTCTTCCTTCTTCAGTTTGGTTCTATTTCAATCCATAATCAATTTGAATTCAGATATTATAGTGTATCTTGAATTCAATTGTTGTAGCTTATCCTTTGTAACAAAAGATTACTCTTCCTCTAGAATATGTATTAGATAAGGACCCTTATATTTATCATCAATATGTACAAAATCTATAAATACAAAACAAAACATCAGACCAACTATGTCCTCTTATTTTTTCAAACTCTTCTTATTCTTGATCTTTATAAACTCCAATCAACTTAAGGATTTATGCAACATGATATTTATCCATGAATCATCTTTAATATGAGTGACCCACCACCTAGAGGTGGCAAAATTAGGGGGAAATCATAATTTGTCCAACTCGTTCAAGTTTAGAATGATTGTTGACTTGTCCATTTATTAGTTCACTTTATTTCAACCCAGTCAATTTTAATCCATCAAATTTGGACTAATAACTAGCTCAAATTGATCCATAAGAAATCTTATCAAAAAGACTTTTTCTTTAATGTGTTTTGTTAGGAAAAATTACAAGAAAATAGATCTAATTGTGAAATTATTTATCAAAAAAAGATCCAACCCAAACTATTTACTGTTTACCTCATTTTCTCCTTACTTATTTAGCGCATGACATCAATATCACTATTTTGTGATCAGTGGTGGAGCTAGGACTACCAAGGGTTCAAAATTTGAAAAACAAGCAGACAAACTGGCCAAAGAGAGTTCAACATGTATTATATATCAATAAAAAATAATTTTAACTTTGCATAAATAATATAATTTTCTACCAAAGGGGATTCAGATGAAACCCCTAGCCATTGAGTGGCTCCGCCACTGTCTATGATACTTCTTCAATATATAATATTTTAAAATCTTTTTATTTTTATTATTCTAATACTTTCTAAA
>JAABOM020000012.1:18989442-19012446 GCA_011800125.2 Solanum clarkiae | reverse complement strand
ACATACGTTTACTAATTAATATATTTTCAAAAGATAATATAAATTTAAATATTTCATTTAAAATTATTCATAAATGCCCTTAAAATATAGAATCGTCCTTAATGAAATTATCCATAATACATACTAAATGAAATAATGCAAAAGCATACATAGAATCGTCCAAATTTACTATTGGTGCTTAATCTCCAAATAATAGATACCAAAAGTGAAATTAAAAGCAAGGAAATGAATGGATTATTATCTAGTTTGGTACATTTTTTTAATCCGAATTAGTTATATATTCACTCTTTTTGATATTGATGTCACATCTTATCTTTAACTAAGTACACATGCGATACTTGAAACCTTACTTATAATATTACACCATTTATTCAAGATCTTGTTATGTCAAGTCAACGTAAGACTCTAGGAATCACTAAGAGAATATGGGCCAAAGGACAGGAAACAGGCGATTTCGGTAGTTTTATGTGTGTGTTAATCCATGAATTCTAGGGTGGCATGGGGCTTCGGCGCAAGATTCCTGAAAAATCATATGAAGGGGTCCGCGACGAGGTCGGCAAAGGCCCAGATGGCCCGGCTACATTGGCGGAGGCCTGGTAGGAGTTTATGGGCCAAAGAACATAAAACAGGCGATTTCGACAGTTTTCTGTGGTGTTTTTTAGCCCACAGATTCTGGGGTGCGTGTGGCTTCGGCATAAAATTCCTTAAAGATCATATGACTGGGTCCGCAACGAGCCCAGCAAGAGGCTTTGGTGGCCCGGAGGCATTGGTGGAGGCCTAATAGGATTTTATGGGCAAATGAACAGGAAACAAGCTATTTCTGCAGTTTTTTGTGGGTGTTAGCCCACAGATTCTGGAGCTGCATGGGGCTCTGGTGCAAGATTCCCGAAAATCATTTGGTTTGGACCATAATGAGCCCGATCAGAGGTCCAGGTTGCCCGGTGGTGTTGGTGCAGGCCTGGTAGGATTTTATGGTCCAAGGAGCAGGAAATAGGTGATTTCGACAGTTTTTAACAGGTGTTAGCCCACAGATTTTGGGGCTGCATGGGGCTCCGACACAAGATTCTTAAAAAATCATACGGATGGTCTGCAACGATTCAGGCAAGAGTTTCAGGTGGCCCGGCGGCGTTGGTAGAGGCCTGGTAGGATTTTATGGGCAAGGAACAAGAAACATGCAATTTCAGCAGTTTTCTGTGGGTGTTAGCCAACAGATTCTGGGGCTACATGAGGCTCCGATGCAAGATTTCCGAGAAATCACACGGGGTCGGTCCGCAATGAGCCTGTCAAGAGGGCTAATTAGCCTAGCAGCGTTGGCTGAGGCCTGGTAGGATTTTATTGGCCAAGGAACAGGAAACAAGCGATTTTGACAGTTTTCTATGGGTGTAAGCCCATGGATTCTGGGGCTGGATGGGGCTCCAGCGCAAGATTCCTGAAAAATCATATGGGAGGTTCCACAACGAGCCTGGCAAGAGGCCTAGATAGCCCGGCGGCGTTGGCGGAGGCCTGATAGGATTTTATATGCCAAGGAATTAGAAACAGGCGATTTTGACAGTTTTCTGTGGGTGTTAGCCCACAGATTCTGGGCTGCTTGGGGCTCCTGCGTAAGATTCCCCAAAAATCATAAGAGTGGGTCTGCAACGAGCGTAACAAGAGGCTAGGTGGCCCGGTGACGTTGGCGGAGGCCTGGTGGAATTTTACAGGTCAAGGAACATGAAACAAACGATTTAGACAATTATATGTGGGTTTTAGCCCATGGATTCTGGGGTGGCTTGGGGCTTCGGTGCAAGATTCCTGAAAAATCATATGAGTGGGTCCACAATAAGCCTGGCAAAGGCCCTGATGGCCGGACGGCATTGGTGGAGGCCTGGAAAGAGTTTATGGGCCAAAGTACAGGAAACAAGCAATTTCGGTAGTTTTCTGTAAGTGTTTACCCATGGATTCTGAGGCTACACGGGGTTCTGGTTGAAGATTGCCTAAAAATCATACGTGGGTCTGCGACGATCCCAGCAAGAGGCCCAAATGGCTTGGCGGCATTGTGGAGGCCTAGTAGGATTTTATGGGCCAAGAAATTAGAAACAAACAATTTCAGCAGTGTTCTGTGGGTGTTAGACCATGGATTCTAGGGCTGCATTGGGGCTCCGATATAAGATTTTTGAAAATTTATATGAGTGGGTCCGCAACAAACCCGGTAAGAGGCCCAGGTGGGCTAGTGGCGCTGGCCGAGGCCTAGTAGGATTTTATGGGCCAAGAAATATTAAACAAGCAATTTTGACAGTTTTTTGTGGGTGTTAGCCCACGGATTCTGGGGTTGCATGGGGCTCCAGCACAAGATTCCCAAAAAATCATGCAGGTGGGTTCGCAACGAGCCCGACAAGAGGCCAGGTGGCCCGGTGGCATTGGTGGAGGCCTGGTAGGATTTTATGGGCCAAGGAATAGGAAATAAGCGATTTTAGCAGTTTTATGTGGGTGTTAGCCCACGAATTCTTTGGCTACGTGGGGTTCCAGTCAAGATTAGCAAAAAACCATATGGGTAGGTCCACAACGAGCGTGGAAAGAGGCCTAGATGGCCCCGTGGCATTTATGGAGGTCTTGTTGGATTTTATGGGCCACGGAACAGGAAATAGGCGATTCCGATAGTTTTCTATGGGTGTTAGCCCACGGATTCTAGGTCTGCATGAGTCTCCCATACAAGATCCTGAAAAATCATATGGGTGGGTCCATAACGCGCCTAGCAAGAGGCCCAGGTGGCACGGCGGCGTTGGTGGAGGCATGGTAGGATTTTATGGGTCAAGGAACAGGAAAGAGGCAGTTTCGACAGTTTTCTGTGGGTGTTAGCACATAGATACTGGGGCTGAATGGGGCTCTGGTGCAAGCTTCCCGAAAATTATACGGATGGGTCCGCAACGAGCCCGATAAGAGGCCCAAGTAGCCCTGTGGCGTTGGCGGAGGCCTTGTAGGATTTTATGGGTTAAGGAACAAGAAAGAGGCAATTTCGATAGTTTTCTGTGGGTGTTAGCCCACAAATTTGGGGATGCATGGGGCTCCAACGTATAATTTCTGAAAAATCATGCAGGTAGGTCCGCAATGAGCCTAGCAAGAGGTCTAGGTGGCCGGGCGGCATTGGCGAGGCCTGGTAGGATTTTATGGTCCAAGAAATTGGAAATAGGCGATATCGGTAGTATTCTATGGGTGTTAGCCCACGAATTATGGGGATGCATGGGGCTCCGTACAAGATTCCTGAAAAATCTTACGGGTGGCCTATCAGCGTTCGCGGAGGCCTGGTAGGATTTTGTGGTCCAAGGAACATGAAAGAGGCAATTTTTATAGTTTTCTCTGGGTGTTAGCCCACGGATTCTGAGGCTGCATGGGGCTCCAGCGCAGGATTCTAAAAAAATCATACAAGTGGGATCGCAACAATCCCGGCAAGAGGTCCAGGTAGCCTGGCGGTGTTGGCGGAGGCCTGGTAGGATTTTACAGGCCAAGGAACATGAAACAGGCGATTTCAACATTTTTCTTTAGGTGCTAACCCGCAAATTCTAGGGCTATATTGGGCTTCAGCGCAAGATTCTCGAAAAATCATATGGGTGAGTCCACAATGAGCTTGGCAAGAGGCCCAGATTGCCAGGCGGTGTTGGCGGAGGCCTAGTAGGATTTTATGGGCTATAAAACAGGAAACATGCGATTTTGATAGTTTTCTGTGGGTGTTAGCCCACGGATTGTAGGGCTGCATGGGGATCCGGCGCAAGATTCATGAAAAATCAAGTCTCTGTGGGTGTTGGCCCACGGATTCTGGTGCTGAAAGAAGGGTCCGACACAACTTTCATGAAAAATCATACTAGTGGGTCCACAACGAGCCCGGCAGAGGCCTAGGTGGCCTGGCGGAGGCAAGGCACGCCTCATAGGATTTTATGGGCCTAGCAATAGGAAATAGGCAATTTTGACCGTTTTCTGTAAGTATTAGCCCACTGATTCTGGGGCTGCAAGGGGGTCCAACGCAACTTTCACAATAAATCATACGGGTAGTTCCGCAACGAGCCTGAAAAGAGGCCCAGGTGACCCAGCAGTGGCGGGGGATGCCTGGTAGGATTTTATGGGCCAAGGAATAGGAAATAGGCGATTTTGACAGTTTTCTGTGGGTGCTAGCCCATAGATTCTGGCTTGTAGGGAGTGTGGTACAACTTTCCCGAAGAATCATATGAGTTGGTCCTCAAAGAGCCAGGCAAGAAGTTCAGGTGGCCCCGCGACAGGGGGCATATCTGGTAGGATTGTATAGTCCAAACAATAGGAAGCAGGCGATTTCAGCTATTTTTTATAGGTGTTAGCCCACGAATTCGGGTGCTGTAGGGGGGTCCAACCCATCGTTACCAAAATATCATATGAGTGGATTCGTGACAAGCTGGGAAAGTGGCCAAGGTGGACCAACGGTGACAGGGATGCCTGGTAGGATTTTATGGGCCAAGGAATGGAAAACAGATGATTTCAGCAGTTTTCTGTGGTTTTATCCCATGGATTCTGGCACTACAGGGTGGGTGGCTGGAACAAATTTCCCAAAAATTCATACGAGTGGGTTCAAGACGAGCCCAGCAAGAGACCTAGGTGGCCTAGCGGCGGCAGGGGAGACCCGATAAGATTTTATATGCCAAGGAATAGGAAACATGCGATTTCGGCAGTTTTCTGTAGGTGTTAGCCCAAGGATTTAGGTGTTGTAGGGGGGTCCGGTACTATTTTTTCAAAAAATCATACAAGTGGGTCTACAACATGCCTAGCAGGAGGCCTGGCGAGGGAAGGGGATGCTTGGTAGTATATTATGGGCCAAGCAACAACAAACAGGTAATTTCGATAGTTTTCTGTGGGTGTTAGCCTATGATTCTAGTGTTGTATGGGTCCGACACAACTTTCTCAAAAACTCATATGAGTGGGTTTGCAATGAGCCCGACAAGAGTCCTAGGTGGCCCCATGGCACGGGGAGGGGGAGGGAATACCTGGTAGGATTTTATGTGCCAAGGAAAAAGAAACAGACGATTTCAGTAGTTTCTGTAGGTGTTGGCCCACTGATTTTGGTGCTGCAGGGGGTCCGATGCAACTTTTGTGAAAAATCATACTAGTAGGTCCACAACAAGCCCAGCAAGAGGCCCAGATGGCCTGGCGGTGGCGGGGGATGCTTTGTAGGACTTTACGGGCCTAGGAACAGGAAACAGACAATTTCGACAATTTTCTGTGGGTGTTAGCCCACTGATTCTGGCATTGCAGGGATGTCACAACACAAGCCTGGGGCCTAGACGTGACCGGCAAATGGAGAACCCGAAAGAACCCCAAACCAGCCTTATAGCATATCATTACACATCCTTGGTCGCGAAAGCAATTAAAATGACAATAAGAGATAGGCATAGACAAGGGGAATTGGGACTAAGGGTAAACTTCCATATCATAATCATCAAGAAACAAGAGAGTCAAGGCTCATAGCATAGATACATATCATGTCCAACAACACCTCTACTACATAGATAAGAGCGTGGGTCACGCCAAACAACCAGGCTCACCCTCATAGTCAATACATAAATAAAGGAAAGATAGCTTTAGTACATAGCAAGAGATCATAAGCAACGTCCCCGAAATGGAGGACTCACCAAGAAGCTAGAGAGACAATCGTACTAGCCATATAAAGGAGGAGGAGGATCAAGCGGTGCACCAGTTCCTACATGGTGACATTATGTAGGCATAAAGTATGCGTTAGTACGTTTGAATGTACTAAGTATGTGGGATGCTAGACATCATAGACAAAATGTATAGAGATAAACAATAGATAGCATAATTACAATATGACATGTATGATTAATGCTTAAGTAAAACATGCTTACATAGAACATAACATATGTGTAAGAAGAGACCATTAAACTATTGGTGGATTGTCACAACTTACCAGCTTTAATGATTGAGGTACAAACCCCGTCAATACGTTGGTGGATAATCATACCCTACCACCTGTGTTGCCGGAGTACAAACCCCCAAACAAGGTTGATGGATAGCCGCATCCTACCACCCATGGTTCCGGAATACAAACCTTCGATCGGTTATCAAGGTAAGAACCCCTTGATAGGGTTAACCGACGCACAACCCCCGAGTAGGGCATGGTCACATTCCAACACTATACAGAGAATACCATATACATATATTCATTTCATCATCACATAGTCATTCAACTCATAAGACATGCATTGGACCTTCAATTCCTCAAGAAATCGTAACCGGACATTTTATCAAACACTTAGAGGGTGTGTAGTGCTAGTGAAAAACCATGAAATTTAAGAGTGAACTCATACTAGAAAATTCAATGTAAAACCTTCAATAGATACTTGGTGACACCCTTAAGTAATATACATCAAAACCCTTTGTCAAATCTTATAAATAGATCTTGGTTTCATAGCTCAAAACATAGCAAAACAGTCACAATTTTATAAATCCGAACATAGTGTGCAATAATTTTCATAATAATTAAGACCCATGAGTAAATCATCTTTAAATCATGCAAATTTAAGTAAAATAAAGCTTGGTTATTATAGATGAAAGGAACCCATGAAAGAAACCCATATATCTTAGCTTTGGAGATTAACTTGATGAAGATTGGAGATGGAGACTTGAAGCTTGGTTGAATTCCTTAAGATCCGGAGAGGGTTTTGGCACTTGAATCTTGATAAATATAAGCTTAAGTGTTTGAGTGAGTATTGGGGACTGTCTCGAATGATATGAGGGTGACATAAGGCTAAATATTGGTATTTTCATGTATGGGAACACTTAGGCCCAAGACCATAAGGCCTTGGACCGAGACAAAAATTACTAGAAGCAAAATACACAGGTCCACATCTAGTCTGTGACGCGGACCTGCCGCGAAGGCAAGATTTACACAGGTCCGCAACGGTTGCGCATCTCGGTACCGTCGCGGATCAATAATAGAAATAAAAAATTACGAAAAATGAAATTGCTAATCGCTTGCTCTTAAATCGGGGTTAGACCCATTTTCCACTCAAAATGACCCCCTAAACAAGAATATGAAATCAGATTTTTGATATCGCGCACGGATTTTAAAATATATGGAAATTACGATTTTGGGCACTTTTGAGGCACATTTTCAGGCACTTTTTTGGGATTGTTACAAGGGAGGTCCAGCACAACTTTCCCAAAAACTCATATGAGTGGGTCTGCAATAAGCCCTACAAGAGGCCCAGCTGGCCCGATGGCGGCAGAGGACACTTGGTATGAATTTATGTGCCAAGGAATAGGAAACAGACGATTTCGATAGTTTTATGTGGGTGTTAGCCCATAAATTCTGGTGTTGGACGGGGTTCGGTCGTAACTTTAGCGAAATATTATACGAGTGGTTTTGCAACGAGCCCGACAAGTGACCTAGGTGGCCCAGTGGGAGGGATGCTACGTAGGATTTTATGGGCTAAGGAATAGGAAATAGGCGATTTCAACAGTTTTCTGTGGGTGTTAGCCCACAGATTCTGGCTCTGCAGGGGGTCCGGCATATCATTCCCAAAACATCATACGAGTGGGTTCGTAACGAGCCGAGTAAGTATCCAAGATGGATCGACGGCGGCAGGGGATGCCTGGTAGGATTTTATAGGCCAAGGAGTGGGAAACAGGCAATTTCGGCAGTTTTTGTGTTTGTTAGCCCACGATTTTGGCGCTAGAATAAATTTCACAAAAAATCATATAAGTGGGTCCACAATTAGTCTGGCAAAAGGCCTAGGTGGCCCACCGCGGCAGGGGATACCTGGTAAGATTTTATGGGCCAAGAAAATGGAAACAAGCGATTTTGGTAGTTTTCTGTGGGTGTCATCCCACAGATTCAGGTGTTGTAGGGGGTCCAGCGCTACTTTCACGAAAAATCATAAGGGTGGGTCCACAACGAGCCCAGCAAGAGACCTAGGAGGCCCGGCGAGGGCGGGGGACACTGGCAGTATTTTATGGGCAAGGAACTGGAAATAGGTAATTTCGGCAGTTTTCTGTAGGTGTTAGCCAAAGGATTATGGCGTTGTTGGGGGGTCCGACACAACTTTCCTGAAAAATCATATGAATGAGTCCGCAATGAGCCCGACAAGAGGACTAGGTAGCCCAGTAGAGGCAGGGGATGCTTGGTAGGATTTTATGTGCCAAGGAAAAGGAAACAGATGATTTCGGTAGTTTTTGAGGGTGTTGGTCCACGAATTCTGGTGTTGTAGAGAGATGCGGCGCGACTTTCACGAAAAATCATACTAGTGGGTCCGCAATGAGCCTGGCAAGAGGCCCAGGTGGTCTGGCGGCAGAAGGGGGACGCTTAGTAGAATTTTATGGGCCTAAGAATGGGAAACAGTCAATTTCAACAGTTTTTTGTGGGGGTGTTAGCCCACTTATTCTAGCACTGCAGGGGGTCCGGCGCAACTTTCACAAAAAATTATACGAGTAGGTTCGCAATGAGCCCGATAAGAGGCCAGGTAACTCGACGGTGGCGGAGGACCGCTGGTAGGATTTTATGGGCCAAAGAATAGAAAACAGACGATTTTGACAATTTTCTATAGGTGTTAGCCCACGAATTCATGAGTTGCAGGGCGTCCGCCATAACGTTCCCAAAAAATCATACAAGTGGGTCCGCAACGAGCCTGGCAAGAGGCTCAGGTGGCCTGGTGACAGTGGGGGATGCTTGATAGGATTTTATGGGTCAAGGAATAGGAAACAAGCGATTTAGACTGTTTTCTGTGGGTATTAGCCCACGGATTCTGGGGCTGAAGGAGGTCCGACGCAACTTTCAAAAAAATCAAATGAGTAGGTCCGCAATGAACCCGACAAGAGGTCCAAGTAGCCTGGCGATGGCGGGGTATCTTTGTAGGATTTTATGGGCCAAAGAACAAAAAACAGGCGATTTTGGTAGTTTTCTAACGATGTTAGCCAACGAATTTTGGCGCTATTGGGTGTTCGGTGCAAGTTTCAAAATAAATCATACAAGTATGTCCGCAACGAGCCTGACTGATGGCCAAGGTAGCCCAGTGGTGGCGGGGGACGCTTGGTAGGATTTTATATGTCAAGAAATAGGAAACAGGCAATTCGACAGTTTTCTATGGGTGTTAGCACAGGGATTTTGGCACTGCAGGGGGTTCCGGCACTACTTGCCAGAAAACTCATACAAATGGGTCCACAATGAGAGCTGGCAAGAGGCTCAGGTGGCCCGATGGTGATGGGGGATGCCTGGTAGGATTTTTTGTGCCAAGAAACAAGAAATAGGCAATTTCGGTAGTTTTCTATAGATGTTGGCCCACAGATTCTGGCACTGTAGGAGTGTCTGGCGCTGCAGGGGAGTCCGGCACAACTTTCCCAAAAAATCATACGAGTGGGTCCGCAACGAGCCAGGCAAGAGGTCCAGGTGGACCGATGATGGCGAGGACCCTGGTAGGATTTTGTAGGCCAAGGTACAGGAAACATGCGATTTCTGCAGTTTTCTGTAGGTGTTATCCCACAGATTCTGCCGCTACAGAAGGTCCAACACAACTTTCTTGAAAAATCATACGAGTGGGTCCGCAATGAGGGGGGAAAGGGGCTAGGTGGCTCGACGACAGCGGGGAATGCCTGCTAGGGTTTTCTAGGCCACAGAACAATAAACAAGCGATTTCGACAGTTTTCTATGGGTGTTAATCTATAGATTTTGACGCTGCAGGGGGCCCCGTGCAACTTTCGTGACAAATCATACTAGTGGGTCCATAACGAACCCGGCAAGAGGCCCATCTGGCCCGGCGGCGGCACGGGACGCCTGGTAGGATTTTTGGGATAAGAAATAAGAAATAAGCAATTTCGACAGTTTTCTATGGGTGTTAGCCCACAGATTCTGGTGCTGTAAGGGGGTCTGATGCAACTCTCCCAAAAAATCATACGAGTGGGTCCGCAACGAGCCCAACAGAGGCCCAAATGGCCAGGCGGACATTATATAACTATTTATAGAATATTGATACACATATGTATACATAATCGATACAAGAAAAAATAAATAAAAGAATTATTTGAAATTTTTTCTTTATATTTATATATAAAAAGTCATAACAAAATAAAAATAAAATAAGTTTTTTTGAAAAAATAATGCTACACAAAAAATACATTAAAAAATTATTATTATTTTTTTGAAAAAAGAGTTTCTTTTTCTTTTTTTTATATAAAAAGCCACAGAAAAATAAAAATAAAATAAGTTCAAAAAAAAACATTGCCAGAAAAAAAGGGGCAATGTTTTTGGGAAATACACAAAATAGACCAAATTTAAAATTATTTACCATTAATAGACTTAATCCAAACTATTTATCATTAATGGACCCATTAGCTAAACTATTTACCTTTTTTACCCACTTACCCTTTTTATTTTGAGTCTGACATGATACTGATGTCAGCATAAATACTATGAAATATACTCTAAAGGTATATATATACCATACTGATATCATATAGGATGAGTCCAATCCTCTGTGATAATCTGACGGTATATTGATACTCAATTGGTATCATATAGGATTATGTGTTTTTTTTAAGAAATAAATAGGAAATAAATAAAAAAAATTATTAAACTCTAAATTAGTAAAAAATATATTCGTTGTGATACTCCATCAGTATATTTATACCATATCGATCTCGTATAGGACTAGAAAATTATTAAAGTTACAAAATTATTTATTAACTTCTAAATTAATAAAAAACATATTCTTGTGATACTCTGTCGGTATATTGATATCCTATCAGTATCATATAATTTTAGCTCTATTATTAATGATTAAAATAATTACGAGAAAATTATTAAAATTACAAACTTATTTATTAAATTCTAAATTAGTAGAAAATATATTCTTTGTGATACTCTTTCGATATATTGATATCATATTGGTATCATATAGAATTGAGATTAATCATTTGTGATACCTTATTAGTATATCATACAAAATGAATTCTGATATTAACATGACGTTAGCACGTGAATTTTAATAGTAGAAGATGAATTTTAATAATATAGAGGTATAAAATATAAAAAATAAAATAGTTTTCATTAAAAGGACATAAAATTATTCTCCATTTTTTTCGAATTTAGTGCTTTCGAGTAAAGAATATCTAATGACCTTGGGCTGATTTTATTGTATGTATATATTTGCCCGTAAATGAATTGGTCAACTCTTTATCGGGTCGGATTTGTGGATTTCAGAGTTCATTACCCGAGGCCAAATCCCAGCCAGAAGGATGGCCGGCCAACCGGAGAAGAAGCCAGAATCTGTCTATGACTTTACTCTGAAGGTAAGCAATGTCTCTTCTTCATTTTTTTTAACCTTTGAAAATATCAACTTTGGCTCCTGGTCATAAATTTTGAAGTTGAAACTCGAAAATTTGAGTTTTGAAGTTGTCATTTTCGGGATTGAAATTGTGTCTGGATGTGTATTTTACTTGGAAAACATTTAAAGTTTTGCGAGCGGAAGTCCAAAAACTCGATGCAGGCCTGAGCCAGTTTTGGGCACTTGAAAATATATGACATCAATTATTTAGGCCAAACAGATATTTGAAGACAAATTTTCAAAAATCTATGGCATAATGCTAGCTAAATTGAAGTTGTTTAAGAAATTAACAGTGAGGTTATTAGGTACTCAGTTGATCTCCAATAGTTTTTTTTAGTGTTATCACTCATGTACTGGATAGCTCTGACATAAGAAGTAATCACCTAGTGTTTTTGTTTTTGCCGAGGTTTAAACGTTGGTCTTTTATGGATTTACTCACTCTATTGATCAGTAGGACACAACCTTAGGTCTGAGTAGAATCATGCTTCTTGGTGGAGTTTAGAACTGTGCATGATGGGATAATGGAACATTGAATTTGGAAGAACTGAACTCAAGCCTTTTGAGGTGAAAATTTCGTGTTTGGTAGTTAAACATTATGGTTGAAACCAGGAGATCTTGCAATCCTAAGTAACTTCTCTTTTGAGCTGATGGTCTATTGGAAATGGTTTTTCTACCCCATGAAGGTAGGGATAAGGTCTGGTTATATTTTACCCTCTCTAGACCTTACTTTTGGGATTGCGCTGGGTATACTACTGTAGTTGTTGGTTGAAACCAATAGACATTCCTTTACAAGGTTCAATCTTTATCAAAATATGATTGACTATCTTAACCGTCCGTCCATGTAACTTAAGCAGGTTCATGTTTTTCTTTGTCTAGTTCTGTGTGTTGTAACTAGGACTGTATAACTATTAAACTAAAAGCACTCCAGCCCAATCAATGGATGTTTTACGTGCTAACCGGGATAAGAGATTCAAGATCTGAGAAATTTAAGTTCTTTCTTAAGGCATAATAGCTTTGCATTGTCCTTTTTATAAACGTAATCCTCTCCCATATGAAAAATTTACTCTCTAATCACTTTCACTATTACCCAAAGTTGTCCCATTTATAACTTTCATTTCCATCTTAAAGGATCTGAAATAATTACTGATATTCAACTACTCAAAAGTATGAAAAAAGGTAGAGCATACATAAAAATACGAGCTTCTAGCCTAATATTAACATTTGCTGCAACCATACACTCAAAGATCTAGAAACTATCCAATGATCCAAAAATTGTTCAATCACAAACAGCAAAAAGAGCTAAAATTTCGAAAATGTACAGTAATGAAAGGCAGATAGATATGGAGATTGGTGACATTAACGGAGCAAGAATGGTTAGAGCATCCTGACGAAAGAGAGAAAGCTTTATACAATGGAAGTTTTTTATTAGAGAGATAGGGAACTGTTATATTTGGGTGAAAAAGATAAAGGAACCGGGGTAGATGATAACTGTGTACTGCAAGGATCTTGCTAGGATCAACGACTCATTTTAACAGCTTTGGTGGAGAAAATCCTGGGCCAGTACATGGCCGGTCTTTAGTGGTTGTTGACTTGCAGTTTGTATGCATCTTATATGCAGTTTGCTTCAATTTGATTTATTTATTTATGGACCTTTCACCCATGTCTTAGGGCTCTAGCTCTTTCCCATGTTTAAATAGCTCCGCTGCGCACCTTGGCCATATAAAGACTGAGATAACTCATACTCCCTCCGTTTTAATTTGTCTGTCTGGTTTTGACTTGGTAAGGAGTTTTAAAAGCTAAAGAAGACTTTTTGAAATGGACTAAAAAGGATAGGAAGACAACAAATTGAAACCGAGGGAGTAATAAAAAGTTTGAAATAACTTGGGTTATTTTTCCCTTTTCTCAGTATACTCTGTCCTTTGCTCGCAGGATGCAATGGGAAATGATGTAGACCTTAGTATCTACAAAGGAAAAGTACTACTTATTGTGAATGTTGCTTCCAAATGGTAGAATCATTTAATCTCCACCGTCATATTTGTAGTTGTACACATGAATCTGTTATATGATATTTCTGATACCATTTGAAGTCCAGGGAGTGGAACAAGAAAATAATCACGACTTTCAAAACTTGTTCTCTTCTGCTTTTATACGTTTTACACGCTCTGTGGTTCAAGTTATATTTTTCCTAATTGAACTTTTTAACTGTCATCTGTTTGGTTGTCTACAGTGGGATGACTAACTCAAACTACACGGAACTCAACCAATTATATGAGAAGTACAAAGATCAAGGTATGTATCTTTAGTTCTGTGACTGTTCCTGGTTTGATTCCTCCAGAAAAGAGAAGAAGAAAGGGTTGGTGTTTGCAAAGAATAGACCATTTGATATCTTTCTTTAAAGCTTAACTCGTGGACTATTTGAGTAATATGGTTTGAGTATCACTAATATTGCCTTGAAATATCTCTTAGTAATTGTTTCTATTTGCATTTTGAAAGTTCTTTCTTATTCAAACACAGGCCTGGAAATATTGGCATTTCCTTGCAATCAATTTGGTGAGGAAGAGCCAGGGACCAACAATCAGATTTTAGACTTTGTTTGTACTCGTTTCAAGTCAGACTTTCCTATCTTTGACAAGGTAATGAAAGAACAGTAGTCCTAACAGATGTCATTGTATTCATGGTTGCGGAATCATGACGTTCTATTTCACTGGTGTCTCATTTTACTAACAACTAAGTATCTTTCTTGAATTAGATTGAAGTGAACGGTGAAAATGCATCTCCTCTTTATAAATTCTTGAAATCAGGCAAGTGGGGAATATTCAGTGACGATATTCAGTGGAATTTTGCTAAGTTCCTGGTTGATAAGAACGGGCAGGTTGTTGATCGCTATTATCCTACCACATCACCTCTGACTATTGAGGTACTTACCTCCTTGAGAATTGAAATACTTGACGTAAATTTCATACAAGTTTATGTGTGACGTAAATTGATGATCTTTTTGTAGAGAGATATGAAAAAGCTTCTGGGAATCGTATAGTTGCCAAAGGTTGAGTCTTCAACAATGTGGATCGATTTTGCACTTGTTAATTGGGGGATTGGTTTTATTTTAGAAATTGTTCACTTGTTTTCATTATCTGAGTTAAAGGGCCGTTATCAGTTGATGATCACCATATGAAATATTGTACAACAGAAATTTTTCCTTCTGTAAGAGAAGTTTTAAGCTACTACATTGTTTGAGATGTCTAGATATGCATTCTCAAAGTTAACGTATTTACTTACCATTTAAAATCAAGTGGATATTTATTTATGTGTTATACGTATCATGTGTTATATGTATTCATTTAATTCGTCCCTGCATCAATAAATTGTTGATTCTAGAATTTTAATCTGTGCAAGCCGATAAATCAATTTTGTATTTTGCTTATCAATTATGGTTCTGGTTTGGACAACCCCACTCTTTGTTACTATTAACATCAGACTTTTTCATAAAAGACATTTTTTAAATTCAACAGCCATCTCAATGAAAATTTAAGATCCATTAAAATTTTTGTAAACAAAAATTTTCTATTAAAATGATGAAAAAAAAAGAAAAAAAAGGGAAGATAACCAAAATTTTAATTAATTTCGGGCTACTCAATTAGCTCAAGTGTCCATCTTTGACCATTTAGTACTCCATAGCCATTAGCCACGCTGAGTTTTCTTTCAAAAGTATTGAATATAAGTTTTAGTTAAAATGTAATTTAAATTTCTTAAATTATATTTTTTTGTTATAAACATAAAAATCACATAAAATTACTAATAATGATGTATTTTCAATACAACCTTCAATGATTTTGGATTGGGATTGTTGGTTACGATATTATGTGTTTAATTAAATGTAGTTGGTGGACAATTGGTATTACATTGTTGATTTGTGCAGTAATTTCATATATTTTCCTCATCTATTGTTGATTTGTGCAGCAACTTCATATATTATATAGATAATGCATATTTTCTTCCTTGAATTCATCTTATTCTTTTTACGATAACACTTAAATTTTGTGAGAATTCTACTTAGCACCTACATTGTATTTATTCAAAATGGTATAAATACCACAATACAACGATCCACCAATAAATTCACATCGCATCTTCTGTCTCTATCCTTTTTATGTTGTCAAAATTTTCATTTTTAGAATCAAATTATATAAGTTTTGACTAACATTTTAACATGCATTTATTTATTATATTGATATGAAAAAAATTACAATCAATAACTTATAGTTTTTGAATATCTAATTTTTTATTTTAAAATATTAAATTAATTTAACTTTAAAAAATAATTAAATTAATTTTTAAAAATCATAATATAACAACTAAAAAGGAGGAAAAGAGTGATAATAAAGTCACAGCACGCCACCATAACAACAACACGTTTACCACCTGCAAAAATTGCAATATACAATACATTTAAAATTTTAAGAATTAATTAAATCATTTTAGTGAAAATTTCTTTATATATCTTTAATTATTATTATTTATAGTATTTTTCTCTGATTTTTAAATATATATAAATTTTAAAGATTGCACAACAACCAAAGACAGATTCGATATGTTTTGGCCTTTACAATAAGTACTATTTCTACGGTCATATCTTATCTGCACAATAGCCAATGATAGATCCGACCTCCTTTAGAATAGCATAATATATCAACATATTTTTTAACTTAATTTTAATTACTATTTATTGTTTTAAATATATATAGATAGATATTTAAGTGTATATAAAATTAAATAAATATATATATATTTGTCTTACATGATGTCATATATGAAATACTATATTTACCTTAATATATATAGGTGGATGTGTGGTTAGATATTTTTTGTAGTTTGGGTTTTGTTGATTTCAAACTTGAATATGGCCAGCCAAACAGAGAACAAGCCACAATCTGTCTATGACTTTACTCTAAAGGTTAGTCGGCTCCTAATAATCTTCAGTTAAGTTTCTATGTACTATTCATCACTAAACTGCTCAATATATAATTCTTTAACAAATTCTTGAGGTTCTATTAGAAAAGTAGTTTGGTTTTAGCGAGTGTTTAATCATTGATTGTGTGGAACTTGAAAAAAAAAAAGGAATTTTTGAAATTTGAAGTTGTGTTTGGACAAGAGTTTATGGGAAAAAATTGAAATCTTGTTAGTGGAAGAAAAATTCACCCAAAACCTGGCTCAACTCTTTTTTTTTTTAATTAATAAAATTGAGGATAGGAAAGAGGAGAGAATTTCAATTAAGGGAGTCCAAAATTTGCAAAAGCACACCAACTAATTGAGGGGTTCGACATGATAAAAAATAATTTTAATTGTGTATTAATTAAATAATATAATTTTGGAGATTTGGATGAGCTCTGGTCAAAGAGTGGCTCCGCTATTGGGGAAGGGGATTACGAGGTGAAGAATCAAAGTTACCAACAAAGTGAACGTACTAAGATTTTCAACTGGTTCAAATCAGTTTTTTTAAACTTAAATCTTTTTTTTTTTTAATAAAAACTGATCAAATTCCATGGACAAACAATGTTTTTCAATTTTATATTTATTTGGAAAAATGTTTCCAAAATCTTTGGACAAATGGGAGCTAAGGAATATGATTCTAGAATAGGCATTTGTGGGAGGGATTTCTTGTCTGTTTTGGCTGCAATATGTTGATGTTTAATCATCTAGAGCTTTAATTTGAGGAGAAAAGTGGATGAAAGTATGAGACATACCTTATGTTTGAGTAGAACGATTTTTCTTTTTCCAATTGTCCAGCTCAGTTTGTGTACACCTCGATTATTTCATAGCATATTTACTAACTGTTGGGATAGAGATTCAAATAATTGTACTAGGAAAACTGTAGAAGTATCATATGGAACATTCCACATAAACTTCACTAGCATACATATACATATGGGATAACTTTTCTGTGTTGGAGCTCGTCTACCTCTATGAGGTAGGGGTAAGATTTCGCGGACCTTACTTTTTGGGATTTTATTTGGTATGTTGTTGTTATTCATGGAGCTAGCTGTTGCCCCATGCCTCAGAACTCTAGTTCTTTCCCGTGCTTCTTTTAAATAGCCCCTTTCCGTGCCTTCGCCCTATAAACACGGAGAAAATCCACAACAAAGATGAAATGACTTGGTTGAGTATGCTAACGATAACACATCATAAAATTGTACAAGTTATGTGTTGCTTAGACTCTCAAAAAGTGATGTTGTATCCGTGTCAAACACTCCAAAAATGCACAATTTTAGAGGATTCGACCAATAATAGTCCCAACATTTTTTATACAAATGACCGCAAATGAAATGCTTCATTTACATCTTTTCCCCTTTTCTGAACATACTGTCTTCTTTGCTCACAGGATGCAAAGGGAAATGATGTTGATCTTAGTATCTACAAAGGAAAGGTCCTACTTATCGTGAACGTTGCGTCCAAATGGTAAAATCATCAATTTCCGTCCATCATATTTATTAGTTGTATGATTATATATCATGTACCAGACTCCACTCGTAGGTATGTTGTTGTGCATATAAAGTAATTTCTCTTCGTTAAATTCTTCAACTGTTATCTGTTTTGATGTCCACAGTGGTTTGACTGATTCGAACTACAAAGATCTCAACCATTTATATGAGAAGTACAAAGATCAAGGTATGTGTCAACTGACCATTTTACTCTTGCTGCTCGTTTCACAACTTATATCTCTCTGTTCCTGGGACAACCATGTTATGTTTGTGGATTCTGAGTTCACCATCCCCTGCGATGGGTGGAGTAGGAGCTTTTTCGCAGCCTATATTTTAAGTAGTTCGTATGTTGCTTAGAAAAATCGTTTGGAGCACATCCTAAATATTCTAGGATTGAGGTGTTTCACAGCCTAAATAAACATGGTTTACTTGGTGTATTTGTATCATTTTTCACTGATATTATTGTTATTATTGTGTCGTCTTTCTTTTCGTTATTATTGCTGTCATTAGTCGTTGTCTCGTGACAAATTCCTCTGTCGATAAAGAAGACCAAAAAAAGGGCTTGTGTTTGAACCAAAGTTTCAAATCATCACATTATTATGGTTTGAGTATCACTAACACTGGCATGGAAATATAGGCCTGGAGATATTGGCATTTCCTTGCAATCAATTTGGCGCGCAAGAACCAGGGAGCAACGATGAGATCGTTGAATTTGCTTGTACGCGTTTCAAGTCAGAGTTCCCTATCTTTGACAAGGTAACCTAACAACAAGAATCCTCATAGATGTTATTGTTGTTTTAAACTACAAGTTTTCATTTGTCACATTATTGAAAACATTGGTAATTTGCATAGTATCGTGTCCCATCTTTTAAATACATCCTCTTTCCGCGTATCTATGTGAGTTAAATGTTGTATATTTTGGTAGGATATTTTGAAAGTTGCTGTTTATCCATCAATTGGATTATTCACAACAAATTTATGGGCATTTTTCGTTAACTACAAAAGTTCATGTTTTGCATTCTTAAGTTATACCATTGCATTCTTAACTTCTGAGCTGAGGGTCTTCCGGAATCTCTATGAGATAGTAGTAAGGTCTGCGTACAGTTTACCCTCCCCAGACCCCACTTGTGAGATTTCACTGTGTATGCTGCTGTTGTTTGTTGGAGTTCATGGTATCTTTGTATTCACAAGTGTGTATCTTTCATGAACTAGATTGAAGTGAATGGCGAGAACGCATCTCCTTTTTATAAGTTCTTGAAATCAGCCAAATGGGGATTACTTGGGGATAATATTCAGTGGAATTTTGCTAAGTTCCTCGTTGATAAGAACGGACAGGTTTCTGATCGCTATTATCCTACCACATCTCCTCTCTCAATCGAGGTAAGTGTTAATACTCGATGCAACTTTTCTATATAAGATGATTTGTCTTATATTTTCATGCTCCTGTTGCAGAGGGACATAAAAGTGCTGCTAGGAATCGAGTAGTTGACAACGTTGAGCCTTCAACGATTTTAGACTCGTTAATGCTGGCTTGGTTTTATCGTAGTAGTAGTTTGTCCTGTTTTAATAAATTCCTACATGTTATTCACTCTCTTGATAGTTATCAATCTGCTGGACAATGCTGTTGAAACTGATATCCAGGCATTTGATATTATTAATCTATAATTTTTTTTGTTGTTTGTTGAAGAATAATATCTGAGTCGTTCTACCTTCCCAAGGTAGGGATAAGGTCGGCATAGACACTATCCTTTTCATATTTGTTAGATTAGATTGCGTTTGTAATTTGTTGTTCGGTAGGGGTATGATTGTTGTGTCTAAGGAAAAAGCTTTGTCACTGGAAAAATCGTTTTGAAAAATAGAAGATATTAATTCTGCATGTTAATTTGTGAGAAACTTTTTACATGATTGATTACTTGCTTAGACTATGAAAATTTGGGATATTTGTTAAGGAAATGATGCATGTATGTCTCGAAAAGTATCTAGTATTAGAATTTTTATCCCACAAAAACTTTTTTAAAAAAAGGCTTAAGTCATTGACACTTAAACTTATCTTCATTTTTCACTTAAACATTTTAATTAAGACTAGTTTTTATTAACACCTAAATTGTTCAAAACATGTACATATTAAACATAAAATATTGATTTGACAAAAAATGTGTAGTGCTCCTTTAAGGGCGTGTAGAATTTAAAAAAATAATATTTCCTTAAAAAAATATTTTACTTCTTCTTTATGTCAACTCATTGGCACTATAATTATATTTTTTTTAAAAAAACTCTCATTACACTTTTTCCAAAAATAAAAAGGAAAAGAAAAACATCTCACCCCTACCCCCATAGGCCATAAGTTGTCTTCTTCATTATTTAGTTTTCAAGGTTTTTCAGTTTTAGCTCCTATGCACTTTTTTTTAAAAAATAATTATTTCTTTAAAATTTGAATCAACTAGTTGAATATGTATAAAGAAAGAGAAAAAATGATAAAAGATTTTTACACATCTAAATAAAAAAAGTTAGCCAATATCAATATATCACTATTTTCGTTCACTCTAGAATTACATTATTACTCAAATTAAAATGTAAACCCACTAAATTTATCAAAAGAGTTGATGCACATATATTTTCATTAAGGGTTGTAGGACAAAATTTCATCAAAAATATAAAAATCAAATTAGGTAAGAAAAAGATCTAGCAATACGCCATTTTTCTGGCAAAAATTGAACTTTTTTCTTTTTGAAAAAATTGTCAAACAAATTCAAATATAAAGAACCCGCAACACAAGAAGCAAAGGATGAAAAAAGAAAGAGTAAGATCGAAATAAAGGGGTGAAGGCGGAGGCGGGGGCTAACATTAGAAAAATGCAAGTCACAAAATAATATTGTCTAACATTATACGATTCGATCTATTGGATTAACTGGATTATATGTTTCCAAAATCTAACCATGGTACTGTTACATCTAGATGAAATAATTGCATGTCAACTTCTAAGTCTAACCATGTTTATTGAGTATTCCTATTTTTTTATTTAGAAAAATCTAGATATGTTTCATCAATTAGTCAAATATAAAAAATTTCGGATAAATGAAAGTAAAAATCAATAAAAACGTACGTGCGTTCTAAGCTAGTCTATGAATTTCATAAGGCTGTCATTCAGAAACGTAGAGATATCTCAACAATCTTCCGATTTGAGTGAAAAGAATAAGTGAACTTTGAATTGGAACAATGAATCCATCATCGAGAGAGATATCAAACAAATTGGAATTATCAAATTGGTTTAGGGCGTATTCAGCCTAAGTGTTTGGGGATGTCCAAAATCTTACTTTTACTGTCTATTTTTACTTGCTCCTTATATTATTTTGAGATGTCCAATAATTCTGTACTTAGTTTCTAATTTATTTTTTATTATTAATTATAATAATTTTTAATATATTTTTTAAAATATTATATTTATTATATTTTTTAAACATCATGACAAGTCAAAAAATATCATATAAAACAGGATGGAGGGAGTAGTATACTAGTTACTAATATTAACTGCCCTCATCTACCCTTCAGTAAGTTTCATAGGTAAAAGATGGACACATATACAGAAGAAAGAAAAAGAAGAAAAGGAATAGGGCATGTGAACAGTTCAAAGTAATAAATGAGATAGTTTAAAAATATTTAATTTATTGATAAATAGTGCACCTTTTCTCTAACTTTTATATTCCAAAATATTAAAAATTCAAAATTAAAATTTAAAAGAAAAAAATTTAAAAGTTTCATGGAATGATCGGGTCGGACTGGAATCGGGATGTACCATACGAATCAGTACCGATAAACCAGTATCAAATCATGGTACCATCTCGTTTTGAGTACGATTAATGTATACTGTTTCGTAAAGGCATGTACTGGACTGGATTGGACCGGATTGAAACAGACGGGAATGATATCAGTATATTCTGACGTGGCACCCCGTCTTAGTAAGAATTATGTTAAAAGTTTCAAAAGTAAATTTTTTTAGTCATCCCTCATCCCCCTACCCTTCAAAACTTTCCAAGTATCTCCCAAGTTCTCAAATACTACCTTATTCTTTTTTAGTATTTGAAAACTTGGAAATTTCCCAAAAATTATTTGCCCAATTTTTTGGCCAAACACCCCATCCCAATTTTTTCTCCAAGTTTTTTTCAAGAATATTTGGTGTCAAACAATGCCAATAATTGAATTTGTGAAGTAAGACACATATATTAAGAAAAAATATTTAAAGACAAAATTTATACCTTACTTCCCACTATTATCTTTTGTAAAATCATAAATATATAGTGTAATTTATCTTCTAGAAAATATAAAATTTCAATAAATAAAAAGACAAATATGAAAAAAGTTCCAATTATTTATCTTGAATTTTGAACAATTTAATTATTTTGAACCTTGAAAAAAATCTTCAAAATTTAATTAATTTGAGACGGATAAAGTATAAAAATAGCTTTTATATATCCCCACCATTATAAAAGTTAGAGCTTTTGTCTTTTGAGTATCTAAATTTTATTTAAGAACATAAAATTAATTTAATCTAATTTAATTTTAAAAATTAATTAAATTAATTTTAAAAAAAATGTAATATGAAAATTAAAATGCAAACAAATGGGGTGCTTTTCTGTTTTTGGAAAACCCGAAATTTCCAAAGGTATTCTTTCTTATTTACAACTATAGTCCTTGTACAAACCTAAATATCCTTGTAACGCAAAGAAAATACAAGGACATTTAAGTAAAATTACGTAGTTGAGGCATTTGCTTTCTCGGCTATAAATTGTGAAACCGTAAATCTTGGTTTATTTGTTTTGCGCAGCCACAAGTTTTAGGAAGCTGTTTCTCGATCTATATACTAGGTCATAATATAAATCTTTTCGATAAAAATATTTTGTCGAAATGATTTGTATTATGACATAATGTTCGGATAAGTTCAAAAGGGTAATATGTGAATTTTTGTTATCATTACTCAGCGATAGACAATACAACAACAACATACCCCGATGCCTCAAAAGGCTCCCGCTTATTGCGGGGTGAGGGGGGGTCGGATGTACGCAGTCTAACCCCTATGTTTAAGAACATAAAGCGACTGTTTCCAGATGACCCATGAGGAGCGTTAAAAGTTGCATTGACTAACTGCTACTTCACAAATGAAAGAAGCGCAGACAGTTTAAAGAGTCATTTTGCTTTATTCC
>JAABOM020000012.1:18967217-18987050 GCA_011800125.2 Solanum clarkiae | reverse complement strand
AAATTCTTCGTAGCCGCTAAACTAAGCGTTTTCTTGACCAACCAACGCCTCCATGCCACTTAGGGGCTTCAATATACCAAGCTTAAAGCGTCAAATAATCGAAAACTAAAAAAATTGAAATTGTTTTCTGCTGCTACAGTAACCCGAGAGGTTACTATGCAGCTGCCTTGGTTGCTCTTGATTTTTTTTTCTATGTGAAACTTGTCTTCCACAAGCTACACACACACACATATATAGGCAAGATACCTCCCACATGGACCAATCAAGACACACCACACCACATGACCCCACTAGGATTTAATCTTAAGGACCAAGCTTAGATAAAAATTTACATTTGGTCCCAAACTTTATCAAATTGAACCAATTAAGGATTTACGGTTCCTAACTCACGGGTTATAAATTACAGGTTCTAACACTCTTCGCGCGCGGGGAGGGCGCAGACCCTCACTGTTTCTGAAATTCTTTTGGAAAAAATAATTCACATTTTTTCGAGTTTTTGTCTAGTCGAGACTATTTTCCGACTCAATTTTTTGCACTGATTGCAAATCCAGTCTCGAATTTGCAAACGAAACAAGGGAAGATACATTACGCACGACGTCAAGTCTAGGATTATTTTTATCATTTCACGGGGGTGTTACACTTTTATCAACTCGAGATTGCAAAATTATGGGGTATGTCAATCCCTTTTTCTTATTATTAAAAGTATTTTTATCTAATGAATTAAAAAAAAACACTTTTAAATATCATAATCTATTGTGTTTGATACTGTAGTTACCTAAACCCATCAATAAGGGTAGGTCAATAGGGAAGAAAGTTGGTCGAGAAAATATTAAAAATTTTGAACCTAGGATAATTTCAGACGAAAATTGAGTCATGTGAGATTTAGAGAAATTCGGTCAAGGATTGGAATAAGTTGGATTGTGAGTTTGATAATTCCAGTTGATAGCTAAGATGATAAGGATTCCCTACAGTTTTATGGAACTAAACTCGGCCGTGTATACGCTAAGGATATTGTAAGACTGCACAAGCACTCATGAAATGGAGCCCAATATGGGTGGAGGCATTTAAAACCCTCACCGTCTTCATTTGAAACTCATTTCTTTGGTGTTAAACCCAGAAAATAGTAGCTTCACGAAAGTTGTTCTACTTTGCAAGCTAACCATTTTGGTATAGTTTTCTCCATGAATTGTGCCACATAGCTCCACAAAGATTGTGGCAAAGGGGGTTTGGCTGGTATTGAGTTTGTGAAAGTTTCGGGCATGCTTAGACAGTAAGAACCATCTTTTATTGGTTTATAGATACTTAGGCCCAAAATAATAATTTATCGCAGAAATTTGTATCGATTATAGAATTATGGTAGTAATTCTTATCCTTATCTATTGATTGAGATTAATCCATGTTGTAGTATCAAGATGTGCGGGCAGAAGTAAGATTACAATGTGAATTCAAGGGAAAAAGATATGCTAAGGCTATTTTCATCTCTCAGCAAGTTTCTTTAAATCTTAGAAAAGATATGGCTCGTAGTTGTAGCCAAGTTACTCATAGTCTTATTCGATTGTGTTAGTTGTCGTGAGTGATATAGACATCTCTCATTGATTTCTGTACTCTGTTATTATTGACCATATATTTAGTTAAGGCTTAAGGATTATTCATATAGGTCGCGTATAGCCACATTTCTTGTCTTCAGACTATGTGATTGATCGATGTTTTTGCCCTCGGGGCCATTGTGGTTAGTTGCAGGGATTTGATTTGTGCCTTCGGGGATATTGTGAGATTAGTGGTTGTTTGCAAGATTCAATACACTCAATTTATTCTTGACTCTCTTAGCTGATCACTTTTGGTATATTACAACACCTTCTCAGTCATTCTATTTCCTTCATACTCGTTACATTATTTCATCCTATCGTACAATTGTTTGGGGCCGTTGCATTCTTGCCTATAGGTCCCGACAGATAGGTATATAGATCTCTTCGATGATGTGGCCGAGTTTCAACATATTGGTCAACTCCACTTCTTCCGGAGTTGCCTTCATCATATATGAATATTCAGTTTATATGTTTCTAGATATCATGGTGGCCTCGATGACCAACATAGTGTCACTTGATTATAAAGAGCCTGATGGCCTAGATGACCCATACAGAATTTAGTTTCTGTTCTATATGGATTGTAACATGAGATTGATCTAGATTCAGCAACCCTTAACAAGATTCAATACCTTTAAAATCTTTTGCGTAATCATTAGGTATTGGAATTTCACTAATTCAATTTGATTTGTGTAAGGCTTTCTAAAGAGCGCAACACTCTTTTGAGAGAGTTTCTCTACTTTCGGGTTTCAAACCCCAAACTTTCAGCTGTATTCAATGAAAGTCGTATGTATAACTGCATTCAATGAAAGTTGTATGAATGGTTTGGATAGATATTTCATATCTTTCGAGATCCATCCTACAATATGCAGTAAAAAAGCCAAAATAAGTGATTTTATCTCTTAAAAGAAGACTGATTCTTGAAACAGCCCCTACCTCCTACTCATATCACGTCAAAAAAATAGCAAAATTCAATTCAATTTATTGTAATCTATAAATTTATGTTGGTTAATCATATGCAGAAAAAATTATTAGCTTAACAAATTATCAATCGAGACGTGAAAAAAGATTTAACAAAAGACAGAAATAAATTCACTATCATGAATCAAGTACCTTTTGGTGGTTAAAGATGTCTTGGTTTCAAATTAAGCTAAAACTTATACATACCTCTATGCAAGAAAATTTAATTTTATGCTGTGGCCAAGGGAGAATCATTAAGGATGTGTCCACATGTTCCTCTTGAGTCAAAAGAAGAATCAAATCCAAAAGAAACTAAGAGGCATGCATATATATTGAAATAATTTGGCTAATATATATGGTTAATCATCAATATTCTGGTATTACCCAACTGTATTATGCTTTGCAAAATTTTCAAATATTGCACAAAGAGAATATATGCCAGTTACTTAAAAAACTATTGTCCACTATAAGTATCACACTCTTATAATGCACATAAGAGTAATTGTGGGTAAATGATGATGCATTTTAATTTATATTATTATTTATCAAAATTCAAATGATTCACAACTATTGTAATGAGTTTTTTTTTAGAGTCGTCAATGTGAGTTAGGCCCATTTGGATTGGCCTGGCCAACTTGTGATTTAGTAAAGTTGCGCTAAAATTTTTGAAGCACATTTAAAAAGTGAATTTTTAAGTCGGCCTGAATAAGCCTACTGATTTATGGGACCTTTGCAATATGGATTAGGTTAGCCCGTGGGGCAAATTAAAATAATTTAAAATGAAATAATAAGAGTTCAAACTCAAAATTCATTTAAAAATTTTAAATATTAAAATTTAGATACAAATTATGTTTTTATAATATGTAACAGTAACACTAATATCATGTAATATTGTCGTGTTGCTATTTATTTTAATATTTTTAAATTAAATTTAAAAAATATATACATGTAAAAATATGAGTTGATTCGACAAGGCTCACAACCCACGTACTAATGGGGTGGGCTAATTATTTTCTAACCTACAAAAGAAATGGGTCAGCCCGGCCTGACCCGTCAAATTCCAAGACCTGTATAGACTAACTCAAATGGGGTGGACCAACTCGTATTAAGGTCTCTAAGTTTTTTTTTTTTCCTTTAACTAGCCATCTAGTATTGAGAAATCAAAATTTTAGCTACTTATACTCCAATTAATTTAATTTCATGCCTAATAGACGCATGAATTAAATAGGTTAAAAGCGCATCGAAAAATTCTAAGTATAATGAGTTTTACAATATAGTGGGTGGATATATCATTTGTTTAGCTTAGATACCTTTAACAATTAAATGGAGCCAAATATATTCAAGTAATTATAAAAGTTGGACAAGTACCTGTCATGATGAGAATGTAACACAATTATTAGCACCTATATATTTGTCTCAATTTTGACAAAATTTGAAGTCACAAACATATATTTTATTTAGTGATTGAGACGTGTAATATTATTTTAACTCACATACCCTAAGTTGCCTCGTAAATAATGTGTATATGTAATAGATGCTCCTAATCTCTTATCTTCAACAATAATTAATAACATCTTCTAAATAAAATTTAGGTTTTCTAGATTTATTGAAAAATGGTTGAATATGTGGTATTCTCCCTACATCATTCAATTTTTTTTTTTTAAAAAAGAACAATATTGGCTAAGAGACCACTTCTCTAGTATTGACAATATATTATGGATCCTTTATCACATTGATTACTCCACTAAAATAATTAATTTAATTTTTTATTTTTTATTTTTATTTATTTATTTATTTATTTATTGTGCAACCTAAACAAATTACAAAATGGGTCGGTTCGTTGAGGGGACTTAGCTGATTAATAAATATAATTTTATTACATTTGCTGATATATTAAGAAAATGGATAAGGTTTGGACGGTTATAATTACTCCCTCCTACTCATTTTTAAGTTGGGAAATTTTTAAAAATATACGATTAGTTAATTTATATTATATATCTCAACATCTGTATTATAAATCTTTTAGCTCAAAACACGATAGAATATACAATGTTATATATTCGACATATGATATATACAAAACTTCTATATATTCTTTTTACGAAAATATTTATAAAATTTATATATAATTAATTATATTCAACATAAAATATTATATCAAATTATAAGAGATGTTTTTACGTTCATATATATCAAGTATAACATTATAATACCAAAATCTTAGTTTAGCTTCTTCGTCAAATCCAAGACCAAATTCATTCGAAAAGAAGAAAAACACTAACACCAATCCATCCAAAATTTCATGCTTAGGCTCCTCGATACATAAGTCCATTTTTGTAAATGAATATGGGACCATTCGTTTCACTCTAAACAAGCAAACCAAACAAATTAATTTTAATATAAGATCTGCTAAAATAATAAATATTAGGTATGTTATTATGGGTTATAACATTATATAATATTAATTATGAATTTGAACAATTTAATTATAAGTTATAACAAATATATATATTATATTCAATCCATACCAATTACATACTCAAACATATATCCTAACAGATTTGAATATGTAATTGATATGGAATGGGTATAATGTATATAACTGTTATTTAATATTACAACCCGTAATAACATATCTAATATTTGTCATTTTAGCAAATCATTCTTAATTAATCAACGAATAGGTACATTAAAAATTTATCACAATCTTAAATGAATTACACTGGATATTACAATTACCAATAAATAACAATTGACAGATTGATAAGAAAATGATTGGAAGATTCCATATTAATTACCTATGTAATTACTAATTAGAATTTAAAACAACATATTTCTAATAGGGAGATCATCAATTTCTTTCACTTGTTTCCAATTCCTTTATATTTTCTTTCAGTTTTCTTTTTGTCTTTTTTGTTTGATATAATTCCTTAGTCAGGATCATACAAGAAAAAACTATAATTTTACAAATATAATATAGCATGTGAGCAGGGCTAAATGTCACGGGCCTAGAACTCAATGACACGTCCCTCCTTAATTCTGCTCCAAAACTACGCCAGAACGTGTCCGAAGGCCAATTAATCATGTCACGAGTATGAGTTGTATAGATCATGATTGGATATTCCACTTTTTGGTTCAAATACTATCAACCTCTTTGCTGGAAAATTCTAAATAAAGCTATCAAACAAAGACAAATTTTGAAGAATTTGGCCCACATTAATTAATTGTCACAAATGTTAGGGTAGTGGTACATGATCTTTTTCTTTTTGTTCGTTGTGTGGGGTGCTCTTGAAAATTCATTAGACTTTAATTTATATATATATATATATATATATATATGGTAATATTATGCTAGAGCGATATATTTTATTTTAACTCCTTCCAATGGACCATTAAAGAATGTGGTGCATTGGATAGGGTTGTTTCTCTCTCGACCAAATGAAAAAGTTCTTCATAGGGACCACTTTTCCCGATCGAGCCTACGCGGCTCTAAAGTAGTCGAACTTCAATGCTTGCACTAGATACCGAATAGACAACTCAAAAAAACAAACAAAAATAAACTCCTTCCAAAATAGGCAATCAAATGTTTAGATGACAATCTAATGAGCAAAATACATGAACGTATAAATATTAAACTTTAATATAATATTATCTGATAGAATAATTTTTCAATGACTATACTTATACAACTTATAAAAATATAAACAATATCTAAGCGATAACCTAAAAAGTAATTTACGTAAATTGACTCAAACATTACAGACCAGCCAATGTTGAGTTCCCTTCCTAAAATGGACAAGTGATGTGTAAGATCTCCAAACTAGTTAACGTGTGGGATTGTAGCAGTGTGGGAAGAAATAGTTAGACACCACAATCTACTTGCCTCATTTGTTTGCTAGTTAAATGCCTATTTAAATTGATTTATTTCAAATATTTTTAAATTAAAATAATTTTTAAGTGTTTTTGAAGTATTTAGATAATGTTAAAAAGTTATTATAAGAATTTACTTTAAAGCAAAAAATTATATATATAATAAAAGAGAGTAGTTTGTAATATGGTGAAGGCAAGCGGCAATTCTATGTGGGTCCTTTGAGAGGATGACTATTAGAAGAATATCATTAAGTTGATAAATTCAAAATTGATATATTGAGTATGAATGTAAACATAGTAGTTTTCTGTATACGTAGTGTTTAGTTGTTTGTTAGATATTTCACCTATTGAAATAGTTGTGTGATCCTATCAGTATACTGTTCTTATGTGTAATGATGTTACAGTTGCTCTTTCTTTGTTGAGTATGAGGCATCTTTAGGCGGCTAATGAAAGACCTCAGCTTGAAGACTAGTGATTTGCTAGATTCAAGGGTGAACGAGCTTATTCAGAATATCGTGAATTCATCTTTATATCTTAGTCTACTTGTTTCTGAACTCAAACTTTTGTTTATTGATTGTTTTAATTTCCGACGTTGCATCCCCTTATGTTAGACATAGTTAAAATTTTGGTACAATGACTTTCAGTTATTAGATAGTGTTTTACATTGTTAAGTATTGTTTGAGTTTATGGGAACTCAACTATTTTTTGTTTATTGTAACTTGCTTTCGTGATTAAAAATTGTCTAAATTATGCTAGTCAAAATAATTGGATTATAGTATTGTTCTCCCATCGAAAGATTAGTGTAGATGTCATTCTCATGGCTCGTTCAGGGTTGTAATATCTTAAATTTTATGTCAAGTAAAACAGTATCAAATAAATTAAAACAGACGGAATAGTTATTCCATCAAAAATAAACTTAAAAATGTTACTCCATCCATTTTTTATTATATTATACACTTTTCTTTTTAATCTGATTAAGAAAAAACACTTTTCTATGGTTAAAAAGAGTTAACTTTAAAATCCCTCACCCTTAATAAAACTATTAATAACCACGTATTTTAAAGCTTGTTTTTTTCTTTCAATTATATCAAATTAAACCATAATATATTTGGAGGGTTTGTTCCTTCTCAGCTACATGTGCCAAAGATTGGGCCCCAAATTTAATTCATGATAAGCTCTTTTGCTCAATCCTAGCCATAGAGAGTTGGCCATGTAATGTTGTCATGAAAGAAAAAAAGCTGTCATTTTTCTCAACGGTTACATAAAGAAACGGCTATTTTTTTCTCCAGCCAAACTATATATTATATTTTCTTTTGGGTGATTGTGGTCTGTGGCTGTGATTTCCCCACTTACAAAAAAAAAAAATATAAACTTAATTAAGTATTATGAGCTTTATTTGTGGTTTTGCTTAGATAAGCCCACCGCCCATAATCACTACTATAATAAGATTATTTTTTGTTTTATAGTGGTTTGTCTAAGTAATTACTAATGCTTTATTCCTTTGTTGATAAAGATGTTCATACTAATTAATACCTTTTTCGTTTCATTTTATTTGGGATTATTTTCGACATAATATATACATGTTATCAATACTTTCTGAAGTTTTCCATCATCCTCCTGATGGAATACATACTTTGATATCATATTTATTATTACGATTTAAATTCATGGTACATATTATTCGTTTTGGAACTAAAATTATATTAACTTATCTATCGTCTATTATATCATATTCAGTCCAAAAATCGTGTGTATCATGTAGATTTGAATTATGACGAAATTCATCTAGGATATTATGTGTACCTTATCTTCAAAAACTTGTTAATCGTACTTCACTCCCTCTCATCAACTTTTCTCTTTATTAAAGACGTCGAAAAATAACTTCATCATTATTTAATCTCTTTATTAAGATTCATCCACTATAATTTTAGTTCTAGTATAACTTATTTTTACAAATACAAATTTCAAAGTTTTGCTTAGCTGGCCTTTGTTGCAACTATTTGAAGATTAGGTGAATAAAAGTTGGCCCGACCAGCAAATCAAATGGAAGAATATATGCAAATTAATTTATGTGACACTCTGTAGAAGATAAGGACAACTAATTAAACCATACAAAAATCTAAACTTTTCTAACCTCCATGATAATAATCACTATAAGTATTTCAATTTTTTTTATTTAATTTAAAAAATAATGACATATTTTAAAATTCAATAATAATTTAACTTTATATACTCATTTTATTTATAATAAAATGATTTATGATTGTACAAGCATTTATAGCTTAATTTTTCTATTTCTTTTAGTTGTTATAATTTTTTTAGAGTAAAATAATACATATTTTGAATAAAAATTTAAGATACATTTTTTGTCGTGTTGATATGAAAAACAATGCAACTTATAGTATTTTTCAATAGTTTTTAAATGTCTATTTTTTAAATTCTAAAATATGGACTTAAATAAATTTAATTTATCTTTGAAAGTTAGTCAAATTAACTCAACAATGGGACTACTAAAAGGAATAGAGAAAATATTTTAGAGCACAAGTTTTTTTTAAAAAACTTTCTTATACTGGGTATCAAATCAAACTAACTCATATAAATTGGAACAAAATAAGTGTATTTTATATACATAATATTTGGATTAACTTTTGCGCACCTCAATTAATTTTAGAGAATATCTTCTATCTCCTATCATAGATATTAGATAATCTTATCTCCTTAAACTATGATAAATAAAAACAGATCATTAATATTTTTATTTTTTATTAAAATTTTAAATTAAAATCTTATATTCTCAATTTCACTTCATCAATGAGGACTTACCCTTAATACAAACTTGAATAATCCAGAGCCTTCTTTTCCTTCTTTACCAACAAACAACAACAACATTATCCCAATGCCTCAAAGGCTCCCGCCCATTATGCAGTAACAGGGGCTCAATGTACACAACTTAACCCCTATATTTAAGAACATAGCGCGACATTTCATCCTGTAGATTCCATAATTTGCCATTAACTTATTCATTTCACCTTACAAAAAGATTATAACCACCCAATAATTTATACTAATTACTTTTTTCCCCCATTTCATGTAACTCCTTTTTTATCTGGCTCAAAAAAATATTATTTAAATTTAATTAAAAAATAATTTGATTTTAATTTTTTTTAATATGATTCTCAGTGATATAAATATTTAAAAATTATTTTAGATCATAAATTTTACTCCCTCTGTTTTATATTAAGTTAATTGTTATGAAATTTTTGATATTTCAAAATAAGTGGATTGTTCACTTTTCAAGGGATATGTTGAAATTTTTTTTTTCAATTTTATCCTTCATTAATTAAGTTCTAAAGTTGAGTTTTATACGACAAATAAATGATGTATTAAATGAGTATGTGGAGTTTGAAAAGGGTAAAAATGAAAAAACATAATTAAATTCTATCTTTTTTTCTTAATATATGTGAAATAAACTAATAATTCACTTAATATGAAATGGAGAAAGTATAATTTTTCCTCTTATTCTTAAATATCATGTCAAATTAAAAGTGATATATAAAATGAGACAGAGAGTACATTATTTTAGCGAAAGGAAAAAGAGTTTTGTAACATATTTTATAGGTGTAAATGGTGACTTCTCCACTATAAAATAAGACAAACGCTATCCTTGTCTCAGCACCTAACTTCCTCTTTTTGGATTCCATTGCACAGTCCTCAATAATACAGAGAGAAGAGAAAAAAAAAGAGTGAGGGAAAAAATGGCAGAGAACAAGGAAGAAGATGTTAATCTTGGAGCTAACAAGTACAGAGAGACTCAGCCATTAGGCACAGCTGCTCAAACAGACAAGGATTACAAGGAGCCACCACCAGCTCCTCTGTTTGAACCAGGGGAATTGTCATCATGGTCTTTTTACAGAGCTGGAATTGCAGAGTTCATGGCTACTTTCTTGTTCTTGTACATAACAATCTTGACTGTTATGGGTCTTAAAAGGTCTGATAGTTTGTGTTCTTCTGTGGGTATTCAAGGAGTTGCTTGGGCTTTTGGTGGTATGATCTTTGCTTTGGTTTACTGTACTGCTGGTATCTCAGGTTAGTTACTAATAGTACTTAATTTTCTTTCTCAAATCTTGATTTTTTTTGTTAATAATACTGTAAAGTAGTTGTCTTTTTTTGTTTGTTGTCACTCATTTTCATTGTTGTTTCCTTCTTTGGGAACTATTTCTATGGATCTACTACAATACCCTTGTGGTCGAGACCTTTTTCGGATTCTTTGCATAGCAGGAGCTTTTTGCGGATCCTTTGCATAGGAGGAGCTTTAGTGCATTGAGGGCTTGCCCTTTTTTTACTACTACACTACCCACTAAAGCCTTTGTTTTAGTTTGTTTGTTTTAGTATGTTTGACTATAACAACAATAAACTCAAAGTAATTCACAGGTAAAGTCTGAGGAGGTTAAGATGTAGGTAGTTATTCCTACCTCATAGAGGTTGTTTTCGATTGATTCTTGACAATCCTCCTTTATCTGGTGTTGAGATTGGCCTTGAGAGTGAGCTCACACAAGTGAAGTTAAATTTTATAATTTAAAGAAGAATTGTGAATTGTGGTTTTTGAGACGAGCGCTTTTCGGAAAGTTTGCATACATTTCACCTTCCCGAATCCCACTTGTGGGATTCCACTGGGTTTGTTAAGGAAGAATTGTGAATTGTGTGCACTTAACTACAGATTTATGCAACTGTTGATGAGTCTCTCCCCTCGAACTAGCTTTTGGTGTTGAGTTAGTGGGAAAATTTATCAAGGTACCCAAATGCTTGTTGAACTTAAGGTGAAAAAGTTCCTAAATATAGAAAGTGACATTCTTTTTTTAATCAGGTTGAAACTATGGTTGTGATTTTTTAACATGTACTCTTGTTCTTGAAACTTGATACGTACATCCTTTGGTTATTTTTCTTTAAAACTGAGTCCCTATTTTTGTACTGAAACAGGAGGACACATTAACCCTGCTGTGACATTTGGTCTGTTCTTGGCTAGGAAGCTGTCCTTAACAAGGGCAGTGTTCTATATGGTGATGCAGTGCCTTGGTGCCATCTGTGGTGCTGGTGTAGTGAAGGGTTTCATGGTTGGACCTTATCAGAGACTTGGTGGTGGTGCTAATGTTGTCAATCCTGGATACACCAAAGGTGATGGACTTGGTGCTGAGATTATTGGCACATTTGTCCTTGTCTACACTGTTTTCTCTGCCACTGATGCCAAGAGAAATGCTAGAGATTCACATGTTCCTGTAAGTGCCCCTCTTTTCTTACCAGTAACTTTAGCTTATTAGTACTACTTTTCTTACTCAAAGTTTTGATTTTTAGTGATAATGATGCTTCCATTAATAGTGTGATACATACATAATGCAATTAGTTTAAGTTTTCAGAATTTGTGACAAAGATTGGTATTTCTCTGTATATAGGCAACTTGTTTTTCATCTAAGTGTAAAAAAATTTGGCCAGTCATGGCCCATGGCCACTGCCTTTAGTTTATGGGATTCAAGAATTACCACTCGGTGCATCTGTCGCATAAAGTGAAGGGTGGTTATTTGAACACCACCCTTGTTCGAAAGTTGTATAATAAATGTTGAACGTCCTTAACTTTAAGGCCTCAAGATATTCTTAGGTAGATGTGGTGTATGAGTTTACTGTATGAGGAATCATATAGAAGCAAAATTTTAAATTATGTTATGTGTGTTTTGAATTACAATCACAGCAATTCATCTTTTAACTTTTATGACAGATTTTGGCACCTCTTCCTATTGGATTTGCGGTGTTCTTGGTTCATTTGGCCACCATCCCAATCACCGGAACTGGTATCAACCCCGCCAGGAGTCTTGGAGCTGCTATCATCTTCAACCAAGACCAGGCATGGGATGACCACGTAAGTAGTCTTTAACTTAGAGATGACAAATTCTCAAGCATTTCTTTCTAACGAAAGACGTGTTGTGTAATATCTTAACAAAGATGTTTTTTCTGGATAATTTTCAGTGGATCTTCTGGGTTGGACCATTCATTGGAGCAGCCCTTGCTGCAGTTTACCACCAGATAATCATCAGAGCCATTCCATTCAAAAGCAGCAGGTCTTGAGTCTCTTGAAGAGTTGAACAAGACCTTTTATCTTTCCTCTTTTTCCCCGTCTGGTGTTGTTGTCTTTCTCGATTTTCTACTCTTAAGATGTCAATTATGTGTGTAAATTATCAGGTTAATGCTTGTATCTAAAACTTCCTTTCTCTCTCCTAATCAAGTGAAAGATTCTTATTCCATCTCTTTTTCATCTTTCCTGGCCTCAACTTTCTTTTGAATAATAACTATTAGTTGAGTGTTCGACAAATCAATTTATTTTCCCATTTCTTTCTAAGGTCTACTTTAGTTTCCACATGTTCGCTTAAAATCATTTTTTTCAAAAAAGTATAAATTGCAATGGTATCTTCGAACATTTGATACAACTTTTCATATAATCTAAATTTTGAGGACTAGTACTGCCCCCATATGAAAAATTGAGCAGCAACAACAAAAAATTTAGTATTCTTCCGTTTCATTTTATGTGACACTTTTTTCTTTTTGGTCCGTCTCAAAAAGAATGAACCTTACTCTAATTGGAAACAATTTGGTTATAAAATTCTCTTTTTACACTTAATAAAATGAATCTCAACCATACAAATTTCTCAGAATAATTCCGATCACAAATTTCAAAAGTTGTACACTTTTTCTTAAATATCGTATCAAGTCAAAGGATACCACATAAAATGGGATGAAGGAAATATAATTTTCTTGAAAAAGTAGAAAAGTTTTAACCTTGAAAAAGCAAAGATCATCTCTAATAGATTCCGACTCAAAAAATATCAAAGAGGCAGTAGCCACAAGCAATGTAAGATTGCAAGACAAATGAGATTAAAGAAACAACATATACCAATAAAAACCTAAAAATAATGAAACAAGAATAATACAAATACGCAAAGGAAAGAAAACAAAATATACCCGACTATAATAAACATCTACCCTAATTTTTAATTTTCATACTGTCAAGATCCAAGTCTAGAGCTAACCTTAACACGACGAATGAGATACCCTTAGGCACCACATCTAAACCATCTTAGCATATCAAGTATTCATAGGCATAAGCTCATTCATTTTGCACCAAGCAAGGCAAATCGCCAATCGATTTGCCGATCCAACTACGGACAAAACACCACGCCCACAGGCTCGGCCGAACCGAGCCGCCCAAGCCGCAAGCGACAAAGAGGCAGATTCTCAGACTGAAGAAGCAGTGGCTACCATTGCTGAAGTCCAACATCAGGAACAGCCTCAAGCTGGTGGCAGCCCAAGAAGCAAAAATAAATGGAATAGGATCTATAAGACATCATTTAAGTAAAAGTAAATATTTTAAAACATACATTAGTATCCATAAATATACCATCTAGAACATGAATAGACAATAATTGATAATCGTTGGTTTCTCTCAAATAGAAAAGATTCCAAATTTGCACATAAAAAATAAAAGCCTCCAGTTTAAAAGCCAAAATATACATCATATCCAAAAATACATAGCAAGAAAAGAAAATAAGTGGAGCCCCGAACTACGGGGCTCACCACAACAACACTAGTCTTGGAGTGTCGGAAGAACTAGCCACGAGCCGGGGGAGGAGGAATGTCGATCCTTACATGGTGACATCATGTAGGTAAAATCAACTCACATACCTTGGGTGTAATCTAAGAAGAAGGAACTTGCTATTAGGAGAAAGTCACTTGAAACCCTAGCCCTCTTTGTCTTATTCTTGGAGAAGATATTTGCCTTAGAGAACGTGAGAAAGTGGAAGAATGAAAAGAAATGGGGATTTTAGGGCTTTAAGGTCTGCTTAGGGGGCTAAAGGGTCATAAAAATGACATAGTTTAGATCTATGAATGAAGGAAGGGACAAAAAGACCCTTCATTAAAACTACCAGACACGAATTATGAGACCCCGATTATGGGTCGTGGATTGAACCATGAATCGTGCTTCTTGTCATCTTGTTCTTCTTTTCCAATCTTCAGAAACTGGTTACGATTGACCAAGCATGAAACTCCTATCCACGTGTCGTGCTTCAATCTAGGAGTCGTGGCCTCGTGGAGCCCTTGCACACTTGGTAAGATTTTCACTTCTCTAGACCCCCATTTGCGATGGCTAACCACAGACTGTATAAAGGACTACAAGTTGTCCTACTTGTCATGGATTATGTTTCAAAAATTCTAAATTTTCATCATATTTGGAACTCACATTTACGATTCATTTGACGAACCATGTTTCCTTCCATGGGATGTAGATGGTCTTCATGGATCACTTTACACTTAGAAAAATTTCAAATTTCAATATTTCTAAGGTTTTTATTCACGAGCCTGGTCTATGGCTAGTGCTTTAAACTATGGGCTGTGAACTTGACTTTGTGAAATAAGTCGCGATCCTTTCCAGCCTAATTTTTTACACTTTTCAGGCTCCTAACTTGAGGGTACTTACAAACACCCTCTTATCAAAAGGTATATCCTCATGAGCTAATGTTATAATATATATCCTAGCTAATTATCTCACCAAAATATTTTTTGATCTCTGCCCCTTCTCAAACCCACTAAAATCAATCTTTCTTACCTTTTTATCAAACATTGGCACATCTCTGCTTCACAAAGTTTTCAGCATCTATCTAAGCACTTAATTTAAACCTTTACAACATTGTAAGCCCTTATATTCATAAATGGGAGCAATTAAAAATAGACAAGATCAAAAACTAAAAGGGAAAAGATTTAGAAGAAAGAAATAATAATCTTGCTAGTATTTAAAAGTAATTACATAATTATTAGAATAAATTAAGGAAGAAAGATATATAACTCGATAATTCATATTTGGCTAAAGTCATATATGCCTCCCCCTCCCTCCCCCCCTAATGTTGTGAGCATATTTTATTTAAACACCTCATATAAAAAAAGTAGTCATTGGATACCTCTACAGACCACATTTCAACCCCTTAAGTATTTTTTCCTACATGGCAAAGCGTGTGGGAGTCACGCAAAAGGAGAGCGTGAGAGCCGTATTTTCTTCCATCTAACCAACTTCCAGTCAACAACCAATAATGGAACTCTCCTATAATGTTCAAATTCACATTTTTCCTTCCAATTTATAAATCCTAAATTCCGAATGTTTTCCCCTTCAAATTCACACAGTCAATTCTTTCTTTGTTCTTTTTTTCCATTCTCTTTTTCTCTAGGCGTGTACATTCCTCTAGCTCTTGATTCTTTTCTTATCATCATCGCGATGGTTTTGCTGTGAATCTATTTATTTGAAATTCTTTCTATTTTTTTCTTTAGCTGTCTGATTCCTGCATGATTTGTATTTACAAATTTTACTGAACTCTTTTTTGAAGTTCTTAGTTATGTCACAAAATTCAGTAAATATCGAAGAAGTCAATATATATAATTATGGTGATTATTATCGTATGAAAAACTTCTAGGACTCCATTGAATCTAAGTCGTAGAATTTTTGGATGCAAACACCAAAGGTTTGTAAATTTTTGAAAATTAAAATCCTTCTTTTGTCTACAATCTTTCTATTTATTCTCGGATATGATTTGTAGGAAAATGGTGGATGTGAGTATTTTAGATAGATTGATCCTTCACAAAAATATGTTGATTTTCAATCATTTAAGTTGATGTTGTCCTTAATAAATAGATTCAAAGATGATGAAAATAAAGATGTCCAGTTCATATGACAATGTTCAACAATGGCTGCACAGCCCATTTGAATAACTATTCAAATGAAGGCTGTGCAAATTTCTTCAAAGTTGGCCACCAACTTTTGGCCAACTTTTGACAGTTAAACCTGCCAATTTCCCCTATAAAAGGAGTTGCTGAGCTCCTCCAAAAAGACACCAAAAACACCAAGACAAGAGTGTAATGTGTGAGTTTGAGAGTTGTTTTGTAATCTATTCTTGTGAGTAATAGAAGAAATTTTTCTCTCAAATTCGTGTTTACCAACGCTTTATTGTTCCTTTGGCTCCAACAAGTGGTATCAGAGCCAAATTAGAAGCGTTGGTCGAGTTTTCAAGTGACGAAGACTGTTCATCGAATTTTCTGATTTTTGTTCGAAATCTAATTCTGATTGCACTATTGGATTCGTCTCGTCGAACGAAATCCAAAGCACCAAACGGCGACCTAATCGGAGTTCAAACGAGCCTAAAAATCACAGTCAAAGTTCGGTCAACTCTTTTGGAATTTTGTTGGAGATACTGTTCACCGGAGTTTTGCCGGAGACGACGACATTGTTCACCGGAGTTCTGCCGGAGAAAACGACCGGAAATACTGTTCGTAGCCGGAATCTGCAATAGTTTCAGAAATTACAAATTGACCCCTCAAGGTTTCTGAAATTTCAATTTGGTCCTCTTATTTTAGAAAATTTTAGATTGGCCCCTGAACTTTCTGAAATTACAGTTTGACCCTGATCTTTCTGAAATTATAGTTTGATCCCCAAAGTTTTCGAAATTATTGTTCTACTCAATAGTGGAATTTTGGCCCTAAAGTATCAATTCCACCTTTTGACCGTTCCAGATGTAACGGTGAGCTCCATTTTTCAAGATCCAACCTCGTGTTGGTGAATTAAGATATTGCAAGGTGATAATGACCACAGAAGAGTCAACATCATCTTCCGGAGCCATAGTTATGCTCACTGCCACCAATCACACATTGTAGAGATCTCGGATGGAAGATCTCCTAAGCTATAAAGATTTATTCGATCCTATCGAATTGAAAGGTGAAAATCATGTTTCCGCCACGGAGTCAGAATGGAAGAAATCAAACCGAAAAACTATAGGTCAAATCCATCAATTGATTGATCATAGTGTCTTTCACCATGTTGCACAAGAGACAAACGCATATGCCCTCTGGAAGAAGTTGGAGAACATGTACCAGGCCAAAACCGCTCGGAATAAAGCCCTGTTGATGAGGTGTTTAGTCAACATGAAGCTTAAAAATAGAACTTCAGTTGCCGAGCATACTAGTGAATTCCAGAGCTTGGTCAACCAGTTGTCGTCTGTAGAGATGCCTCTTGGCGATGAAGTTCAGGCTACTCAGTTCCCTTCCCGATAATTGGGAAACGCTAGTCGTATCACTCAGCAACTCAGCCCCAAATGGCAAACTTACCATGTCAATGGTCAAGGATGCTCTATTTAGTGAAGAGGCAAGGATAAAGGACATGGGCACAGATCAGACCCATGCCCTTGTCATAGAGAACTGGGGGAGGCAATAAAAGAGTAGCAAAGGCAAATGGAGAGGCAGAAGCAAGACTAGAGGCAGATCCACTGACAACAGGAAACCAACATATAAGTGCCATCATTGTGGAATTGAAGGACATATGAAGAAGAACTGCTATAAATGGAAAGAGGAGCAAGCTCAAAGCAATTCGCGGCCGAAGAACAAGGGTGGAGAAACATAAGTTACTATTCTTGGAGATGTAGCTTATTGTTCAACCCATAATGAGACATGCCTTCACGTCTCAAGAGAATATACGGAATGAGTGGTAGATACTGCAGCAACCTACCACGTTACTCCACATAAGGAATACTTTACAACGTATAAAGCTGGAGAATTTGGAGTTGTAAAGATGGGGAATTCCAGTTCCTCTGGATTGTAGGAATTGGTGATGTCTAGATAAAGACAAGTTCCGGGAGTAGGATGTCCGTCATGTGCCAGATCTTCGGCTGAATCTTCTTTCAGGTGTAGCTCTTAACAAACAGGGCTATGATAGTAATTTCAGTAAAGGCATATGAAAATTGTCAAGAGGCGCTATGACAGTCGCTCGAGGACATATTTGTAGCACGTTATATAAAACTCATGTGATGATATTCACAAACAGCCTCAATATAGTGGAAAAGGAGGCTTCTCAAAATTTATGGCATCAGAGACTCAGCCATATGAGTGAGAAAGGGTTTTCTACCCTGATGAAGAAGGAGCTTATCAATGTGAATAAGGATACTGCACTAGATCCTTGCAATCATTATCTATTTAGTAAGCAGCATAGAGTCTCATTTAATTCCTCTTCAATGAAAAGATCAAAGTTACTCAGTCTGGTACACTCTGATGTTTAGTGGTCCCTTGGAGGTTGAATCACTCGGCGACAATCGATACTTTTTAACATTCATTGATGATGCTTCTCGAAAGATGTGGGTGTATTTTTTGCGGACGAAGGACCAGTTGTTTGATTACTTCAAATTGTTCCATGTCATGGTAGAACGTGAGACAGGAAAGAAGTTGAAGTGTCTTCGATCCAACAATGGAGGTGAAGACTCTTCCAGGCAGTTCGATGCCTATTGCAGATCATATGGCATCCGACATGAGAAGACGATCCCACGCACCCCTCAACACAACGGTGTAATTGAAGAATGAACCGAACAATCATAGAATGTGTTCGGAGCATGCTCAGTATGGCTAAACTACCAAAGCCATTCTGGGGAGAAGCAGTCAGAGCCGCTTGTTACTTGATCAACCAATCTCCATCAATGCCATTGGATTTTGAAGTTTTGGAAAAACTTTGGTCTGGAAAGGATCCATCATACTCTCACTTGAGAGTATTTGGGTGTTTGGCGTACGCACATGTATTAAAGGAGCTCAGGCAGAATCTAGATGCAAGGACTACTCCATACATTTTCATTGGCTATGGAGATGAAGAATTTGGATACAGGTTATGGGATCCAAAGGAGAAAAAGATGATCAGAAGTAGGGATGTGTTTTTCCATGAAAGTCAGACAATTGATGACACTGAAAAACTCATAGTGTCTCAGAAGACAAATGTTGCAGATCAGATGCCAGATGCAGCAACAGAACCATTCATGAGAAATGGTGACAATGTGCCAGAAGATATGCTAGAAGTAGAAGACAATGAGGAAAGTGACGGTGCTGAGTGGGGAGCCACAACCCCATCTGGCAGACGTTCCAGGATCATCACAAGGCCAAGATGATGGTGGATCTCCTCAGATTATTCCAGAAGTTCGTAGATCTGAACAAGGTCGAATTCCATCTAGAATATATCCAGAATCCGAATACCTTCTACTTACTAAAGATGGAGAACCAGAGAGTTTCCATGAAGCAGTATCTCATAAGAATAAAGAAAAGAGGTTTCTTGCAATGCAGGATGAAATGAAGTCTCTGAAGAAAAATCAGACTTATCAGATCGTAGAACTTCCACGAGGGAAGAAAGCACTGAAAAATAAATAGGTATTCAAGATGAAAAAGGATGGCAGCGAAAAAGTGGTGAAATACAAAACACGGCTTGTAGTTAAAGGATTCCAACAGAAAAAAGAGATCGACTTTGACGAGATATTTTCACCAGTAGTCAAGATGACTTCAATTAGAGTCATACTTGGAATGGTCGCAAGTA
>JAABOM020000012.1:18948354-18967117 GCA_011800125.2 Solanum clarkiae | reverse complement strand
TCAAATTGAACTTTTATTTTTATTATAATTTCGCATTTTTAAGGTTATAGTTGGGTTGTAGGCTGACTTGTCTTGGTAAGATAAGACGAGTGCCATCACGCCCATTTTTGGATCGTGACAGAATTATTATCGTATGAAAACTTCTAGGACTTCATTGAACCAAAGTCGTAGAATTTTTGGATGCAAACAACAAAGGTTTGTAAATTTTTGAAAATTAAAATCCTTCTTTTGTCTACAATCTTTCTATTTATTCTCGGATATGACTTGTAGGAAAATGGTGGATGTGAGTATTTTAGATAGATTGATCCTTCACCAAAATATGTTGATTTTCAATCATTTAAGTTGATGTCGTCCTTAATAAATAGATTCAAAGATGATGAAAATATGAATGATCGGCTAAAGGAAAAAGTGAAAGAACTCGAAGAAGAAATGAATTTTTTGAAATTGAAATTGAATGAAAATGAAGAGACAATGATGGTAGTGAATAAAAAACTCAAGAAAGTTAAACTACAAAGAGATTAGGCAAACCCAAAATTTAACAGACTTGTGATTGTTCTTCTTTGTCAGTTACTATAAAATGATTTTTTTAGTCTAGTGTAGTCTTGAAGTAGTTGACTTAAACCTTCATATAAGTTAAATGTAACAGTTGAATGTAGTATTTATTCTATATTAGTTGGTCATGTTTTCATCAAACTAAAATGTTGGTTACAAGGTTGTCCATCAAAATCTCATTTTATTCGTTTTCGTTACCGATTGCATATAGATTCTTCCTATTGATAGTTAACAGTGTTTATATTTGATCTTTTTTCACTTCACATTCGAAATAATATGTTAACAGGATTGACAGTTAACAATAGGCTTATAGCTGCAACATATCACTCAAAGTTGTTCAAAAGTAAACTAAAGTGTTAATATTACATTGTTGAAAAACCTCGATAACATAGCCTAAAATTTTAATAGTTTTACAGATAAATTATTTCTTCAAGGTTTCACAAGTTACTGACACTTTGTGTTGTTTTTTTTATTTGCTCTCATTTGTTGCAACTATAAAGTGCTGACTGCATTTTTTCCATTCCATTTTAGGCCACGAGATTTAAAATTAATATCGATATTGGTTGGTGAAGCACTCTTCAAATTTGTTGGTCCATGTAAAATCCTCTCAATGTAATAAAAAGAAAAATCAAAATCAAAGTATACACCAAAATCAATTGTACCTACATTAAGCACAAAAATTAGTAAACAAGCAATTGTGATAAGATCCATGAACCTATATTAAACACTTGAGTTTCAATTATAGGATCAGAGTATACGCCAAAACCAGTTGTAGAGTTTTTACTTCCTCCAGTAATAACAGCAAAATGAGGCAGAACGGTATGGTCTCTTCTGACTTGAAGGATTATCTCTTTCATTAACAAATGGAGTCCCTCTTGAATTAGCTTTTTTTCTCCCCAATTTACTACTTTCACTCCCATCTTGCATCTTTTTTTGAGGACCTCTTAGCACAAGTGTTAATAAAGCTTGTTTGAGTTGATTTTGTGATTTTGGTAGTAGACTGTGAAGGATCTCTCATGCTAGGTTTTACAACACAAATAACTAAGATATAAATAAACTGTACAATATATGAAATGTAAATGTAAATCTAATAATTACCCCTGTTTGATTATCTGTTGGCTGTGGAAAAGGATGAGTCACACAACTTGCTTGACTTGATTGTATAGAATTCCCTTGAGAAGTGCTCTCCCTCACATACTAAATGATATAAATAATTGCATGAAAATTGTAATATTAATAAATTTTAAGCAATTTGTAATTCTTCAAAAGAATTATTGCTTACTCTTGTACACATTTTTGTTATGACCAATCTTCTTGCATTACATCCATAACTTTAGAACAACTAATTGTCTTACAAAATTTAGTGAGTTTAGTTTAAAAGAAAAGTATCAGACAGAACTTAGATTAATATAACAAATAAAAACTATCTATAAATGTTATGCATTTAAGGCCAAAAACAGAAGCTCGATACATTGGATAATTTTTTTCACAGCAACCATTGTTTGATGCAGCCTATATGATATTCATGTCTACACTCAAGTGTCCCAATGGACTCTTCATGCTTGAATTCAGCTTGACATATGGCACAAATCTCTTCATTTTCTATGGTATTATTTACTCCGTCTTTAGATGCAGCAACAAGATGAGTTCTTGTTTAGAGTATTTAAAAACAAAAACTCATTTTGTTGTTGCATCTAAAGATGGAGTAAATAATACCATAGAGAATGAAGAGATTTGTGCCATATGTCAAGCCGAATTAAAGCATGACATTGGGACACTTGAGTGCAGGCATGAGTACCATACAGGCTACATCAAATAATGGTTGCTGAGTAAAAACGATTGTCTCATATGTCGAGCTTTTTCCCTTAAATGTATAGCATTTATGGATAGGTTTATTTGTTATATTAATCTCAAGTTTTGCCCGATATTTTTTTTAAACTAATCTCACTAAACTTAGACAGTTAGTTGTTTATCATTTTATGCCTAATATCCTCTAACATGGTAATGATTAATTTATGTCTAGCAGCTAAAATTCAGGAATTGAAAATTTCACACATGTTATGTTCTACAACATCACACTTGAAGAATGCATTGAAAAATGCCCTAGACGAAGTATTGGATTCATAATACAACAAGTTATTTCCTTCTTACCTAATTTAGACATGACATGAACTTCCTCTCTGAACTTGACTTCAAAGTTGGCCTTTGAGCATCTTCAAAATTATTTTCTTCTTTCTTCTCCTTTTCACTTCACATGTCAATTGATCCATATATGTCTAGTATACATTCTTTTCTCAACATTTGGTAACAGCTCCAGCAAAACAAGAACAAGTCCCTCACAAAAAATATGTATAGTATAAGTAATTGAAGTATTAAAGATGAAATGTAAAATCAAAATATATAAAATTATAAATAGTACATTTTGCATATCTGACATTACAGTCAAATTTTTATTAGTTTCCAAATTCAGATCATGAATCAAATACCTAATGAACTAGTACCAACTATATTTTGTCTACCAACTATATTTTGTCTTTGTATCCACAATTGTCCAGGCAATAGGATACATTTAATTGTTCTCATTCTTTTCAATAACAACTAATAGCTCATCCTGACAAGCTCCTTTTAAAAATAACTATCTAATTCTATAATATTCCTACACCCCTCCAATCATCCTTGCTTAAAAGTATGAAAGCACATATAGAAATAAACAAACAGGTTCTTCCCTATTTTAGTTTCTTTGTCAATTTTTACCCAATAAGAGCTTCCAGGATTAGTTTGCTTGATCATATCAGCATAGTCACATAATCTGGCAAATTCCATATTTCAATTACCCATATTTTCTTTTATAATCCTCTGTTTGGTCCTGTAACACATAGTCTTACCAACATAAAGGCCCAAACATCTTACTTAATCTTGAATTTCCCAGATCCTTATATATGATTGGGAAATAATTCTATCCTTACACTTTCTAGCTTTTAACTTTGAGTTACATAACTTGTTCTTGTTTAATGGAATATACCTATGAACAAGATGATAATTTTTTACAACGAAATCACATGAATCTTTGAAGCATATAAAAGACACTAACAATTATGATTTTTACACTTCATGCTCACTCTATGACTTTCATTAGGTCTCAACTTTAACTGCCTCTTGTATTCTACAGCATAATCTGACACAACCTTCTTAAATAATTTTGCCTCCTCAAAGGCCATACCAAGCTCAAATATTGACACTTCACAATCTTTATCGTACCTAACTTTTTTTGCTTTTCCTTCTACAAAGTATATCTACTTCCTTAATAGCATCCACATCAAGTTGTTCCTCACAATCATCACTCCAACAATCAGAGCTATCAAGATATTCCTCATCTCCATCCAATTTTTCGTGCATAGATTATTAGTTTTATCACTTCTAGTATTCCCAAAGCCTCTATCTACATCACCAGCCTCTCCAACTGATATCTCTTCAGGTTCGGTAGCTTTTTTCCTTTGTTTTTGTTTCTTCTTACTTTTCTAAAAGCTTTCAACACCTCATCAACATCAGAGCCATATCTTCTGAAGGTGCATCTCCTAGATCTGAATCACTAATCAAGGCATTTGATAATTCACACTCTATATCAACATGTTATAGTATCTTAACAACTTCATACCCTCCAAATAGGATAAAAGGCTCATTAGTTAGATAAGCACTAGGTGCCTCAATGTCAACACATGGTTCATTTAATACATGACGGACATATACTTCAAAAGTGTCCTCATGTTTTAAGTCTTTAATTAGATCTAGGAGGTGTTGGTCAAATTTGAGTTGATGGAATTCTTTAGTCAACAAATCTTGATGATAAAAATCTCGAAGAATTTCATATCTTAATTCTTTAGTACAATACTCTAAAAAGTGATCATTATCTATGTACCTGAGTGTTGGTGCACAACTTTCAACATACGTAGGGACATGAATATTAGTCAATATAATCTCCTCCATGGTCAACTATTAGATAACCCTGCAAAAATAAAACAAATGGTATATTAAGTAACGGAATATACTCATGTAACCCATTTAATCTGTAAGAAAATCTACGATTTCAGACATATTCACAGTCAAATTGAGCAAAATAGATGGAATATTCTCAAATCATAAACCCTAGATTTTCAAAACCCTAGCTTTTTATTTTAAGTAAGATTACACAAAAGCAAGTTAAAAACAGTAAAAAGTTCTAACTTACACTACGAAGATTGTTGAAGATGATTCACAAAAGCAGGCCTTCATCGTCGATTTGAAGAAGTGAAAACGTCAAGAGATAGTCGGGGGAGAGAGAAGGCGTGAACTTTAACAATTTAGGGGCTTTTGCCTATTTCATTCTTCAAAAATGAATCAGACACACGTGGGATACAAGTGGGAGGCATTGAATGGCTAAGTTATCCACGTCAACTAACATGCACATAAGACTTTATAATAATTAGTCAAAAACTGCTTAAGGGGTTAAAATGTTGGGTCAGTAAACATGTTCAATAGATACTTGTCGTACATCAGGTGTTTAAATGAAATATGCTTATAACATTAGGAGATCGTATATGACTTTAGCCTTCAGATTTCTACACATGGATAAATTGAAGAGACATTCAAAAAAAGATGAAGGGAACGATTTTTCAAAATCTTATCATAAATATTCTATAATTTAAAATCTAGCTAATCCAACTAAATTCCCAATTTAACTATTTATAGTAGCTACTTAAAACTATTACTCCTTAGTTCATGTTTATTTTATTATATTTGATTTTGATATATTTCTTAAAAAGTAGGAGCACTAATAAGTAAAATAATAATTTTACAATACCACTTTTAATTATTGTATAAAGTTAAAATAGAACACGTGTTAATATATATTAGATGATGACATGTGTAAGAAAATAGGAGTGGTAAAATCAACACCAAATTAGTAGAATCGTCACATTGTATGTCATCGAATTCTTATTGTTGCAGTAAGTTTGCCCAGAAACATCTTCAGTGAAGATATCGTCGGGATCAAATAAATACATACTATGTTTACTTAATTTTACTTCATCCATCTCATTTTTCTATGATTTATTTTTCATTTTAGTAAGTCTAAAAGGTAACGATATATTTCTATATTTAGTAATAATTTAATTTTAAATTGTTCATTTCGCTCTTAATAAAATGATTTCTAGCTACACAAATATCTATGATTTATTTTAGACCTTAAGTTTTAAAAATTATTTTTTTCTTAAACTCTGTGCCAAGTTAAAGTATCTCAAATAATTGGGATGGAGGGAATATATAATTTATTTGATTTGTCTTCACTTATCTCTTACTTATAACTTTATTTGCATACATACTTTATATCTTGTTCGATTCGATTCAGGTATTCTTTAAACTTTACGTACAAATTCAACTGTATTTGTTTTTAGTAAATAATGTTATTCCTATAATTCAATAGTAGTGCAAACATAGAAAATTATAAAATCAAAATATCTGATTTCATAAAATATAATGTGTTTCCTTAAGGAATTTAATCCTCTCATTGTATCCGAGGTTGTAGATTATTCTATCTCAGGATAAAACAGATAAACTGTTACAAAAGTAGTGGTACCTCAAACTCTTGTAACTTCAATGAACGCAGAAAAATAAAAATGAATTCACACGCAGGCTCAATTTTGTGCGTAAGAATATATATACAAAAAAGGAGGAAAATCAATGTTGAAAACTAAGAGGAAGCCTCTCTATTTATAGCCAGTAAACAGGTGTTATTTACTTATTCAGAACAGTCTCATATATTTTGAACGGCTAGGTATGATATCTTTTGGGAAACAGGATGTTTGTTTGAAATTTTCATGCTCCAAAAGTGTATCCTAGACGTGACTGACACTCAGATACTATTGCTAGTCCCCAACCGAACCACTTATTGGCCTCATCACAATCATTCAATCATAATTTAACATGTTAACGGAAGACCAAAAATAATAAAAAGATGGACAATCTCAATTAGAGATAGTCAAATTAAAATAATACGACTAGTGTGAAAGAAACTAGGCCAACAACATCCAAATCAAACCAGTAACTCTCTAGTGTATGAAGGCTCTATCAAACAGTCTGATGGTGCCAATGACAGATTCATGACTACCTCTAATCAAAATAATCAAATCTAAAGTCTAACTCTAAAAGATAGATGAAACAAATAATATGCATCATCTGAAATCAAAGAGGACTCACCAATCAGTTGAAAAGTGGAGAAGATTTTCAATGGAGCATCTGTTGATGATCTCTAGTACCTTTCACTGCATCATCAAATGATGCAGGTCCAAATGGATGTTAGTATGTGGATTGTATGAAATAGATAAAGGTAGAACAACATCAGCTCACATAACTCAAATCAAGAAACATGGAACTCAATCAAGACGTCATAATCTAAAGCAGGAATAAGATTTAGACAGAGACCAATCATATAAAATCCAATCGAATCAGAGTAGTATCAAGACCTATTGGGAGTTTCTCTAACCCACAATCATATCATAATCTAAAGTAGGAGTAAGATTTAGACGGAGACTAATCTAATTCAATCTAATCCAATCCAATCAAAGTAGTATCAAGACCTATTGGGAGTTTCTCTAATCCACAACAATCACTTTTGAGCCGATGATGATACAATAAAGTGGTGTTGTTGCATACCTGTCGATACCTTTCTGGGGCAAGGGACACTCATACTTAATCAATCAACCCTCTTAAAGGACTTCAAAGGTATGATCATTTTCAAATCAATCCTATGATGGCAAAATAGTTATTGGATTCTAGTTAGCTGAACATATTCTTACCTAATTCGGTGCTCAATAGTTCTCCCAAGACTCAATGCTCATAAAACAATCAATCCAATCTATGTGTTACATAAGGACCCTTATCAACTCATCACAATCAAGTCATTCATCCTATTGACCATCCAATTAGTTTTTAATCAAATCTTTTCAGAGGGGTTTAGACAATCGTTAGGATGATGATCAATTTAGACCAATCATTTGAATTCGATTATAAAGACTCTTAGGATCATCAAGTTCTCTCAACATCATCATCATGCTCAAATACAATCATAATCATACTATCAAAGCTCTAGACTCAATTCCTAGGTTTATTCATGTAGTATTTCATTAAATAATATCTAAGGTTTATAAAATAACTTATGTAAAAATATTTGCTCAGTAAATCAAGTTCATAAAATATCAATTATGCAGTATAAGTAAAATAGGTTAAATATTATATAGGTGTTGGAACATCAATTTCATCACAATTCATCTTATCATGATCATGGGGCACATGGAAGAACAATCTCATGTTTAGGTTAATCTTACATATCTGAGATGAAGGATGACAATCAATCTTGCAAGAATTGACTTGCATCCCTTGAACCCTAGGCCTTTTCCCCTCTTCTTCGCTCAAAGTCTTTAGTTAGTTTTAGCGTAAGAGATTTAAGAATGGATTTAGAAACCCTTCTTAGGCTAAAAAGATCTATATTAGTCGTTGATTAAGCTTAGAAGGGGTAGGAAAAAGTCATCATTTATAATTTTGTACTAAATTTCAATCTTAGTTTGTTGTACAAAATTTATACCATCATATGTATATTTTATACAATTTTTGTTTGACCTTGCTCTCCTAAATCACTTTCATTTATAAGTAGTAATAATAGTTTTTCATAAATAAAGCAATGGTATTTTCCTTTTCTTTTTTTTCAAATTTCATAATTTTTCACAAAATATATTAATTATAAAATGATAATATAAACTTATGAATATTTTTTTAATAATTTTTACTCATTATATTTTTTTAAAAAATAAAATATTTTTCTCAAAATCTATAATCATAAGTATGGTGAAACTCTATCCAAAAATGATTTACCAAAAACATTTAAAATTTATAACCAAACGTTATCTTTCCAAAAAGGGAAAGACTCAAATATGCCATCAAACTTTAACAAAAAAGTTCATTTATGTCATCCGTTAAAAGTTTGGCTCAAGTATGTTATTATTATTAAGGAAAAAACTCATCTATATCATTACTTTTAAATGGTGTAGTTTTACAAAACTACCATTTTGATATAAATAAAACTTTTATTAAAATTTAATGATATATTTGAGTCTTTTTCTGCATTTGGGAAAATAAAATTCTTTTCACTTGCTTTCTTTGTTGTTGTTAGTATCAAAAGCCAAAAAAAAAAAAAGCTAGCAATAAAGAGAACGTCATCTCCACGTTTTCAATTTTCAAAATCAATTTGAACGTCTTCGCCAACTGTAAGAGGAAACTTCTCAAGCGTTTTCTAAACCTTTTTTTTTGCTTAGTCAAACAGTTATAGACCTCTCGCTTTTGGTTTTATCGACCACTTGGCAAAAGCTCTTTTTTCCTCATTTCATTGACTGACTGGAGATTATCTAGGGTTTCTGATTTGCTTTTCTTTCTCTCGAAATCTTCAGCAGGGATCAGATATGGCGTCGCAAGAGTATTTGAACAAGATGCAGGTCCGACAGAATTATCGCAACCTATGGCACACTGATCTTATGCGCACAATGCAAGCTGACACTCCTTGTAAATCTCTAATTCGCTCGAATTGTATATATTTTTTTATTCCCAGTGAAGATCCCTTATATACAGTGTTTTTTTGGTTTGTTTTGTTTGCAGATTGCTGCTTTGCGTTGTGGTGGTACGTGTTTGTTTTTTTATTTATTTTTTCAAAATATATCTAATGTTGTTGATTTTTGATCTGTTGATATATGCTACATTGTATACAGTTTTGCAGCAATTTGTGTGATTTCATGCTGAAGCTCAAGAAAATTTGGTGGTTTATTGTAAAGCAGGAGAATTTTATGTTTTTGATTTGTTGATTTGGAAGGAATGAGTGTCTTGCCGAGAGAATTGAGGGTGATTTGGCTTAGTTCATGTGTTTTCCTTAGACTTGGGTCAGATTGAACGCTTAAAAATGTTGTAGCTGATATCTTCTGCTTAGATGTTTATGTTCATCTTGTGTTTTGATTGTTGATTTGGAAGGAATGAGTGTATTGCCGAGAGAATTGAGGGTGATTTGACTTAGTTCATGTGTTTTCCTTAGACTTGGGTCAGATTGAACGCTTAAAAATGTTGTAGCTGATATCTTCTGCTTAGATGTTTATGTTCATCTTGTGTTTGGTTTGTTGATTTGGAAGGAACGAGTGTCTTGCCGAGAGAATTCAGGGTGATTTGACTTAGTTCTCTCTCTCTCTCTCTTTTTTTGAGATAACCCATAGCTGCTACCATTTGGGTGTGTACAGGGTAAAACCCCTGCTCCTATACAATAGCTCACTAATCACACAGGGGAGATAACTCGCACTAGGCGAGTCCGGGGCAATGAGCTCGACCCAGAAGGCAAACTCCTTGCTTTCGTTGGCAATGCGTTTCGAACTTGAGACCTCTAACATGAAAATCCCAAGCCCAAACCATTGGGCTACCTCCAAGGGTTTTGACTTGGTTCTCCTTAGATATGAGTCAGAATTAATGCTTTAAAAAGTTGTAGTTGTAGTATTCTACTTAGATGTTTATGTCAATGTTCTAGTTAAGCTGTATTTAGTTTGGTACCTGTTTTGTTAGATCCCTTTAGTTTTTTTTTTTTTCTAATGACAAGGGGAACCCCCAGCCGCTACCCTTTGGGTGTGCATGGGGTAAATCCCAGCTTCTATGCAATAGCTAAACCACATAGGAGAGGTAAGCCGCACTAGGCAAGCACGATGCGATGAGCTTGACCCAGAAGACAAACTCCTTGTTTTTGCTGGCAAGGGGATTTGAACTTGAGACCTCTAAGATGAAAGCCCCAAGCCCAAACTACTGGACCACACCCTGAAGGGTATTCCTTTAGTTTTTGAGTTAGAGAAATAAATTATAGGGGGTGGTTTGGTTCGCAGTCAAGTTATGCAAGGATTATATTACCAAGATTTTAATACAATGATTAACAATTACTGGATTAGTTGGGCATATGCATCTTTTTTTGTATATTGGTTCATTGTTTGAAAAAAATAAGATATATAGAGTAGCAATCTAAGACTTGTGGTTGCTTTTAAACTGAATGAGACTTTGTCTGCAATTATGCATCCAACATTACTATTATAACAAAGGTGTTTCTGGTCTTTATTCAAGTGTAGCTAATACAGGGGTAGTTACCCTGCTTATATTTGGTATTAAACAATACAGAATTCCTGTATAAGCTATACAATATTATCTAGAGGAGATGCGAGTATAATAAGTAATAGGTCTAGCCTTGGTGGGCAAAGCCATCTAGTATTTGATGGAATAGTCGAGAGGTGAAGTTTAGCTGGTAGACACCACTCTTATAACTTATAGGATAATAAAACATAATAAGCAAACAGGGGATTATACTGTGCAAGATTTTGTTCTTTGTTTTTCTTTCCTATTTAAAAACAATACGATTCCTAAGAATCACATAGACAGAATTTGGTTGATGATTGTTAGCTTGTTAGGTGATAGATGGGTAACAAACCTTATAAATACAAAGGATGTCTATGGCTTAATGTACTACCAGAGATGATGAAAATACTATTCCTTTTAGCACTGTCTGACTCTGCAAATTGCATTCTGCCTGGGATTTGAAACTGGGTGCCCCATCAAGGTTGTGTGAGTTGTATTCTTCTCTAATGTTAGTTTCTTGATTCCTCAGGCACATCACAATTCACAATCTTTGGGGCTGGCATCCTAACTGGCCTTTTTAAGGTCAATGTGCAGAAGCATATATACACATATTATGTGTATCCAATATTTTAAAATTTAGATAAAAGATAGGGCACAATTAAAGAAAAAGATCCATATAGGTGACAGCTACTAACTGAGGATAAGTTTTACATTGGTTTGAAACTTTTATCATTAATATTATAACTGTAACTATTAGTATAACTATAACTCTAACTATTATTATTATTATAACTATTATTTAACGCATTTTTCACTATTTATTTATTATTATGATGATATGAGCTTAAATGAGAAGGCCCCACTCATTTGGGACTAAGGTGTAGTAGTTATTTGTTGAACGAAATGAAATTAGATGTAATGTGGGGTTTAAGTGCATAGGCGAGTAGGACTATGTAATTTTTGCCTGGCCCCATATAGGGGTCAAAATTTGCTAGCATCCAGGAAAAAAGGAACAATAACTACATTGATAATGTGATAATTGAAGCACAAGAAACACCGAGGGTAACAGGAAATCCAAGGCAAGAAGCTATGAGAATAATGCTAGTAATACTACAAGAAAGTGAAAATGGATATGACAGAGATATTGTTCCAAATTACCACTGCTATATTAAAAGAGTCCAAAACAAACACCATTGTATGGGAGCCAAGTGAAGAGAGATAAAATAGACATAACAAATGTTCCAGCGCAGGACACTTCCAATTTTAAGCTTAATTGGATGTTCGATTGAGAGCTGTTGCAGTGTGATGCGAATCAAAAAGTTAAACCTAGTATGTCAGAAGATATGGAAGAGCATAACATTTGACTGCTTGTGGTTTCATATATGTGGAGTATCTATTTCGTGAGTGTTGTCTTATATACATTTTTTTGGTAAACCCAACTTATAAAATAAGTTTTAATGTATAAGCAAAGTGATCCACAAATTGATCTAATATTTACGCCAATTGCACAAAGAGAAATAAATGGAAGGATGTTTATTTTCTTGACTTGACTGGTAGCTGAATTATCTTTCTGCTTATAACCTGGCTAATGTGCAGTCACGAATGCTTCCTGTTAAATCAAGTTGAAAGTTAAAGCGAGATACTATAAAACATGGTGCACTTTGGAACTACAAGTCCAAATTGGACTGGGAAGGGAGTTGGGGTAGGGATTGCTGTTGTAGTCTAAAGGAGGAATTGTTTACTGGAAATATCTTGGTTCTTAAGGGAATACCAGTGATTCTTTCAGAGCACTTCTAAGTTAAATGTACTGAACTGCAAGAAATAATAAAGGATGTTTTAATCTGGTTTTAGTGTATCTGGTTTCAATGCAGTTTGCCCATTCTTTCCAATCTTGTCTATTGACTCTTATTTATCTGTAGGATACTCTCAACTTTCATGTACTCTAGAGATTCTATAATAGAAATTTATATCATCAGATTCATGATCAGTTTCACCGGATGTCCCGCAATACACGTGTTATTGTGTTTAGGTGCAAAGATATTTATTGCTAACATTCTCTAACATGGAGGTTGAGGATTATGGTAGACTGTTAGTAGATAGTCAAGTTTCTCTTTTCCCAGAGTTAGAGCAGAGTAGGGTCTAGTCTGGAGCACCCATCCGTCACTCTACCAGTTTTAGTACTATTATGCTAGCATTATCCCTTTCTTCAATTGCATTACTATAATTGTTTTTCACTTTGGTTATCTTTACTATTATTACTGTCACTACTTTTCATTCTTCTTTATTTTCATTGTAGCTTTTGTTTCTTGCTTTTCATGGAACTTGTTAGTAATAATTTTCTTGATCCGAGGGTTTGTCAACGAACAATCTCTCTATTCCACAAAGGTAGGAATGAGGTCTGCATATACTCCACCCTTCCTAGACCCCACTTGTGGTACTAGACTGGGTTTGTTCTTTTTTTATTCTATAATTGAATTCTCCCAAAACTTTTCTAGCATTATGTGACTGTGTTCTCTTCTTTTTCACTTAAAGAGATAACTCCTTTTAGTAACCATATATTTGCCTTAATAAATTTTAAATACTGCAGTGCACCATGTGTTTCATATTTGCTTCGAAAACGAGCTCTCTATGGTGATATGACAAGGTATGACATTTATCTCTCATCAATCTCTGGTGGTGCTAGCTTTGGTATAATGAAATTTTCTGTCCCACAGGTATACATGCTGTGCAGGTTATATGCCCTGCAGTGGTCGGTGTGGAGAAAGTCGCTGTCCTGAGTTTTGTTTAGCAACTGAGGTGAGCACAAAGTTAGTTACTTTGTTTTTTTGTTTCACTGCTAGAATGTAAATAAAATTAATGTAATCATAATTTAAAATTGTGTGGATTAATTTTATTTGAATTGAAGAGTACTCTTAAGTACGAGAATATTTATTTTCTTTACTTTACCAGATTAGACTCTTTATAAGAGTGCCATGCGGCCATGCTAATTTATCTAATTTTTCCGGACGGTGTCAGAGTTGCTACATATTGGTAGAGACTTGCATAACTTCCACATACCAGCAGGCAGCCATATGCTATATGCTTTGTGCTGTAATTGTTGATGCTCTCCCCTCCTCTGACAATTGGAGTAGCTTCAGCTTGTGATAATCTGTACTACTCCCCTTTCAACAACCTGTGCTGCCCTTTGTCAGTCCACCAGTGTCACTCCTCTTTCCAGCAACCAGCCTCACTCTTTCTGATGACTAGCATTTCTCTTCTTTCCAGTTTGACCCGCGCCCTCCACTCTTCTTTGGGTGTTCGGCGCTGCTCCTGTCTTCTTCGGTATTTTTAGTTGCTCCTCTCTTCTCGAGCATATCTCTTAGGCAACTGATGCCCTTTTTTATCAGGCACTTGGCACTGTTCCTTTCTTCTGCAGGTGAATTGTGTTGCTCTTCTCTCTTCTTCAGTCAAGCAGCATCTTCTCTTTTTTGGATAACCATTCTAGTTGCAACATGCTATGTGACAGTAGTTCCCTGACCACACTTGGGAAACAACTTTCTGTGTCAAAAGCCAGCTCGAGTTGGTTTTTGCCATTTGAGCTGGAGGGAGGTGCTAGAATTCAAAAAGGTTGATGCAATTATAGGAAAATGTTGTGTTAAATTATTGTTTTTAAATAGAAAAATATTGTAGAATTTGCTATTCATAGAATCTTCTTGAGTTAGCCAGTAGGAGAATTTTCTCATGGCTGCCAATAAGTTTTGAAGTACGTAACATAGGGCATCAAGTATTATCTTATCCCAACTGTGTTACCTACCTATAGTTTTTGGTGGGCTGTATTTTGAGCTTCAAACTCCCTTAGGATATCAGCAAGATTACATTTGGATTGCAGTTTTTTGTGTTTGCGTTTCCGGGTCCCCTAGCTGTAAGTATCCAAGTTATTAATTGTCTTGTGTACTTTAATATTCTGATGCAGTGATGAGTTATCTATCTTTAAAACTACCAGGTTTTCCTCTGCTTTGGAAATTCAGTGGCTTCAACCCGCTTCCTGTTGCAAGATGAGTTCAACATACAAACTACGCAATGTGATAATTGCATTATTGTAAACACTCACTCCAAGTTCCCCTTTTTACTGCATTTTGAGTAAATCCACAAGGCATTTCGTATAACACATTTGTTCCTGCTTCGTAGGGTTTCATGTTCTGCCTCCAACAACTTGCTTGCATATTTTCAATTGTTGCTATGATTGTTGGAAGTGAGGAGATCCAGGAAGCTTCTCAGTTGCTCTCATGTTTGTCTGACATGGTCTACTGCACGTAAGCTTCTCTGTATTCGCCTTATTCCTGGACACTACATATAAATATGTAGTCTTTTGATAACACTTTATTTTTATGTATGGTAGCTCAAAAATTCTTTCCTAAATATGCTGCATCTTTTTTGATTGCAGGGTTTGTGCCTGTATGCAGGTAAGCAACAAACTCAATTGAACTTAATCAAAACATGAAATGCTTCTCAGATAGATAATAAAATGTGACAATGGTTTATGTGGAAAAAAATTATTCATGATAAATGAAGTTAAAAAGTTGGTCATCAAAAAACGAAAGAGGAAATTACAAGCAGCCCGAGTCCTGAGCTTGTAAGCTTTCCAGAGTTTCCTAGTTAATAATTTACATCTGAGGTTACTATGTTTGATGAGTGTTGCAGACACAACACAAGGTTGAAATGGACAAGAGGGATGGCAAGTTTGGTCCTCAACCCATGGCGGTGCCACCTCCGCAACATATGTCCCGACTAGATCAGCCTTACCCACCAACTGTTGGATATCCTCCTCCAGCTTATGGTCAACCACCTCCTCAACAAGCATATCCAGCGCCTCAACAAGCTTATCCAGCTCCTGGCTATCCGCCTGCTGGCTATCCACCTTCTGGCTATCCACCTGCGGGCTATCCTGCCTCAGGATATCCACCTCCTGGCTATCAGAAGTGATTAGATTTGGTGCGTCTTCTGGAATTATAAGTAAACTGGAAATGAGTTTATCTACCCTAGCTTGAACGGAGTGTGTATTTGTATAGATTATTCATTGGTGAATGTCAACCATAATTGAACTTGTGTGCTGAAGTTTTCTATAGATTTTCGTATCAAAGAAAATTGTTTCGATGAAAACAAAATCCTTTTGTATGCTGCAGCCAAGTTCAATTGGTGTTTGAATTTCAATTGTTATCGTGATGTGTCAAGTTCAATTGTTGCCATTGGCAAGAATCTCTTCGAGAATAGTAGAATCTCCTTCTTAAGACTTTTTTAAGGATGCTAGAAATGATCCTAGAAAGAAAGACTTTTAAATTTCCCCAGTTTGGATTCTTCGCTGCAACTCAAGAAAAGAGGAGAGTCATCAAAGTGATCAATAGTTTAACCAGTAAGGCATCAAACTTCCAGGTAAATACCACCACATGTCACAACCATATAATAACGATTAGATGTTACAATGGTTTTAACTATTACTTTGTGTTGATATGGTGCCTTCTCTCTCTACGTTGTAAAAATTTGCGACGGAACACTAGGGATGTCGCATCAAAGCATAATCCAAACCAACTCGTTAAGATAGTTTAGTTGCGACTAAATGGATTTTGGGTCAAGACAATCTCCCGATGATTCCATTATAATCGTATATAGCTTGTCTATACGGGGAATGAATCATGACGGTCGATAGTAAGAATATCTATTTTTTAATACTGAGTCTAAAAAAAGCAAAAATTACTTATAAACAATTATTTCTTATATTTCTTAATTTTTTTTATAATTTGAAATAATTACATATTGTCTATTTCAAGTCGGACCTAGAAACATGTTTTTTGCTATCAGATACACTCTAAACACAAATACATGGGGGGAGAGGCAAGCTTGAGAGGAAGGATGTGATCGAGAGAGTTACTATATTCTAATACATTTGATCATACTATATACATGTATCTAAGATACCAAATTTAACATGAATAATAATTTTAAAACTCACATATGTTGTTTGCCCTCTAAGGTAAAGAGAACGGCGCGCATGATTTTTCAGGCCAATAATTAGGAGCTTGTACTATAAAAAGGTAAGATGGGGTTGTTGGTTAATTGAATTTGAAGAGACAGACCAAGGCTAGGTACAATTTGGTCCCATGAGTTACTGCTTGCTTCACACTTTGACACATGGGGTACTATTCCCATATTGCGGGAATTGTTGAAACGGATTTAACTACTACACTAAACATTTAGCTTGTGTCAAAAGGTATCAATACTTATATAAATATTAATTTTAGCCAATGTACTTTTTCGACGAACGAGTGTCACTTGACACCTCTCGAAGAAGGGTAGCTCCGCCCCTACGTATGTTCATTGAGTGCAAAGGACATGATGTTAGAACTATATTATCATAGCGAAATGGAACGCAAATTTCAGTTATTCCATTTACCCCTATTTTCTCAAGTCGATTCAAAGTTTAAAGTTTATAATATTAATAATTAATTGAAATCACTTAAAAAGGGCGAAATGCAGGACTAGTACGTTTAGGGGCAATATTTACTTACTCCTGAAGGGGGATTATTTCATCACTTTGAATCATAATGTTTTATTTTTGTAGCAAATTGAAGACTGTTAATTTAATTTGATGTTTTATCTCTCAACCTAGATATAGATTTATTATTCAGTTGGTTGTTCAAGGTAGTCTGTTCGTTAAACGAAAATTTTAAAAACTACACATTCAAATTGAGGGGGAAAAAATAGTACTCCCTCATCCTATTTTATGTGGCACCTTTTGACTTGGCACGGTATTTAAGAAAAAAAGTAAGACTTTTGAAATTTGTGGTCTAAATTCATTCTGAGAAATTTGTGTGGTTGAGATTCATTTCATTAAGGGTAAAAAGAAAAATTTAAAGTCAAATCATTTCCAATTAGAGTAAGATGACATTCTTTTGGGACAGATAAAAAAAAAAAGAATATTACATAAAATGTAGACGGAGGGAATAGTTATTTATATCATATAGAAGAGCTTCTCTTTAGTTGTACTGACTCCGTATGATAATGGCTATTTACAGTTGTTACCAAACAAAATAATAATACTCGATTAAATTTATAAGCAAAATTATTCTAAAATATATGTATATTTTTTTTAAAAAAATATTAAATTTAAGTATATGTATGGAAATCCACGTCGGGGCCCCATTAAAATCTTGATATTGCATAAGTTTTCATCTCGAATTTAATAAGTTTTACACAACTCAAACACTCCAAAACCAAAGTTGCATGATTGAAAATAAAAAAAAATATATAATTATGAGCTTAATTAGATTGCAAGTTTAAAAAAAAAAATTAAAATTTTATATCAAGTTAAAGTAACTCATATAAATTGAGACAAATGAAGCACATTAATTAATAAAGCAAGTATTTATATATTATGTTTAGGGCAAATCATTGAATATGAAATATGAATTTTCTGTACAAATAGAATTATCACTAAACCATATGCATTCTCATAAGAATTTTTAACTTCTAAAATTAAATTACAATTACTCACTTTTATATACATAAAAAATATTGAGGGTTGATAATTATTTTTGAAGTAGGTCTTAGGCCTAACTCACACCCCAAAACCTAGATCAAAGGGAGGAGGATTGTCTAAGCCTTATAATGAGACCACCCATCCCATTAACCACCAATGTGGGACTTTGTATCTCAACACCCCCCTCACGCCCACCAATTGAAGAGTCCAGCCATATTTTTTAACTTTGAAATCAAGAAATGCTGCAAAGCAGCATTTCACAATAAAAGTCAAGTAAGGCTGCAAATTGAATTCAAGCAATGCTGCAAAGCAGCAAAGTTTGAAGCAGCAAACTTTGAAGCAGAAAAGTTTGATTTTTCATTGATGTAATCAATGACATCAAGAGGTAGAATTTTCCCCTATAAAAGGAGCTGTGAGCTCCTTCATCAGTCATCACCAAGAAGAGCGCATCACCAAGAATGTGTGAGTTATAATCATCACCAAGATGTGTGATCATCACCAAGAGTGTGTGAGTTAGAGTGTAAT
>JAABOM020000012.1:18920688-18937225 GCA_011800125.2 Solanum clarkiae | reverse complement strand
CTGCCTTCTACTGTGACCAGAAGGGGGATTATATAGGTAGAAATTAGGGCGAAAATGGAAGAAAATCGGATGGGATTTGAATGGATTTTGGGGAAATCAAAAAGATTTGAATTTCAAAAATGGCAGGAAATCGGATGGGATTCGAATGGATTTTGGGGAAATCAAAAAGATTTGAATTTAAAATTTGGGCGAAAATGGTAGGAAATCGGATGGGATTCGAACGGATTTTGGGGATTTCGAAATCAAAAAGATTTGAATTTCAAATCTGGGCGAAAATAGAAAGAAATCGGATGGGATTCGAATGGATTTTGAAATAAAAAAAAGATTTGAATTTCAAATCTTAGAAATCAATTATTTCAATCTTTATCCTTCAATTACGGAATAAGATCCCAAAGAAGGAAAAAAAAACTCGATGATTAATTTTGACACCGTGAAGGGTAAAAATTGGGTGTCAACAGTGATCACATAAATTTGCATGTAATACAAAACTTGAAATTATATAATCAAGGATTTTGCAATAATTTACACTTTTTTTCATGTTACAATTTTATGAAAAAATGTTGAAAGTGAAGATTTAGAATTATATTTAATATGAGAATAAAAAATATAGATAGATACAAATTTCCTAATAATATGCGTGATCAAAATGATTTATATCATGAGTATCATTTGGATCGTTTATTTCTTAAGTATTGTCACATATCTTTTTATCCTTTTCTTAATTTAATTTTTTAAATATTTATTTAGTGAATAAAATTAATACAAAGTCATAATCATTCATAATATTTTCTGCTTAAAATAAAAAACATAATTGTGTATGTAATACTTATAGTTGGATTTGATAAAAAAAAATGGGGTGGATTTCTACTGGGTGAAGAACAGAAGGGGAAAGGAGTTGGGTACAAGAGATCTATTTTAATATTTTATTATTGATTTATTTGGATTTGACAAAAATATAAATTAAATTATTTTATAAATAAAATATAAAATGATAAAAGTAAAATAAAATATAAAAATTTAATCTCTGTTTTTGTAACACAATATTTTTAGGTTGAGTTGTTAAAATGAGTGAACAAATTGCGCTAAATTTCTACTTTTATTAATTAGTAAATCCTAACCCAGTTTACCTGTTTTTCTTTTTTACCCCACATTCTTTTCTCTTTTTCCTAATGGTCTTACATAGTATTTGAACTCAATTTTTATTTGAACTCAATTTTTCTATGTCAATTATTATTATTATTATTATTATTTATTCCAACAATATAATTTAATAGCTTTGTATTTTTAAAATTAAAAAAAATCCATTTTGAAAAACATATATAATTTTATTATAAATATTTTTATTATAGTTTAATTTTAGACCATTAATCTTATTGAGTTGCTACTGATTATGATGAATGAGCTTTTCTCACATTTTGAAATATAAAATATGTCACGTCTCGGAAGGGTACCCTTGGCGTGGCCGACACTCAGAAATCATTGTTGGTCCCCAAGAAAACGACTTGACTCGACTACTCATTCATTAACAGTGGAAGACTCAGTTATGTACTAAGAACATTCTAGTGGGCTCATCAATTAAAGAATAGTAAAATAATGGTTAAAATGAACAATCCACATCAGTTCAATATTGTGAAAATAGTTTGAAAAGTACAAGTCTTTAAAAAATGAAATATAACTCTAATTCATCCTTATCTATGAAGCCTCTATCTCTAACCATCTAGATGCATGGTGCCAATGACAGGTTCATGGCTGCCTCTAGGAGTGTTCACGGTTTAGATAAAAATCGATCCAAATCAAAAAATCGAATCGAACCAAACCAATTAAATAAATCAATTTTATTTTTAATTTTGGTTTGGTTTGGTTTTAGTTTTTTAAAAATTGATAGTATTTGGTTTGAGTTTGGATTTGTTCGAAAAAATCAAAGAAATAACTGAACCCAATCGACAAAATTATATTCATATATTTTTATAATTATACATACATAATACATTATTTATAAAAATAATTTTTATTTTTTAATCTAATATAAAAATATAAATACTCAAAACGAGAACATTTATCTTATTAATTTCATGTATATGAATGTCTGTAACAATTTTTAGAGGGACTAGAAACATCACTAGCTTTTTCTTCTAGGTCAAAATGGTAAATTTTGAAACTTTTTCATAGTAAATTTAGTGATTGAATGTTTTATAATATTATTCATCCTAACTATTTTTCGTTTTAAATTGATTGTTGTCACTTTTTCTACATTTTAAATGTAACATTGCTTATTTTTATGTATGGTTAATAACCAAATAATCGAACCAAACCAAAACAAAATCAATAACAACCAAACCGATAAATGTATATCATAATTGGGTTGATTTGGTTTTGAAAATTTAAAAATCGAAGTAAGTTGGTTTGGTTTTGATTTTAACCAATAACCGACCCAAACCGACTCGTGAACACCCCTAGCTACCTCAAATCAAAATAAAAGTGCTAAACTCAAAGCAAGAAAGATAAGTGAGGTTTCCTTCGAATGTACGGAAGGACTCACCAATCAGCTAAATGAAAAAAAATCCTCAACGAAGCGCCTATTTTTGACCTCTAGTACCTGTCTCTACACCATAAAAGGATGCAGTCGAAATGATCGTCAGTATATTAAATATACTGGTACGTAAGATAGTTGGAAAGGAAAGGACATAATGAAAGATACTTAACTCAAGTGACTTAACTTAACTCAGTAAAACATGCAAGTTTAAGAACAAAATTATGCTTTAGAAATAAACTCAATTATATGTAACCCATACCAAAACAAATCAATCAGTATATAAGTGGAAGTTTCTCCTAATCCAAAATCATCACCATATAAGCGAGTGATGATACAACAAAGTGATGTCATTACCACATCCATCCAATACCTTGCTAGGTAAGGGACATCCCATCAATGGATCCAATAAAAATCCCTATAGGGACTTCAGAGGTATGACTTCCTCCTCATCCTATACTGACGGCATAGTTTATGAGATTTGAGTTATTTATACATTTACCCAGATCTGTACTCAATATTATTCCCAAAACATTTGCTCATATCTATCAAATGAGTAGATTACTCACAAACATCTCATTAAGTCTCATTGGACTTTAATGTAAACATCAACCTCATCTCAAAACGTCATCATCATCATCATCTTACATTAATAAATGTATTTTGAAAATTATTTACTCACAAAACATCATTTAAACTCAATGCTCAGTTTTATCAAAATTAATTAAAATATACATCATCTCATCTAAACATTTTGCTCATATACAATCCTTTGGACTTAATAAAATACATATATAATATGGGTTTAAATTATTCTTTCACCAATGTATAGAAAAGTCATCTTTTTTACTCAGAACATGCAAAACCTTGATTTAAAGTATACTTTGTTTAATGCATGAAAATCATCAGTCTCAATTCGACATAATACTTAAAATCAAATATAATTCTCAGTTAGGGTTCATGTGAATAAAGACATGAATATGCATCCGAATCAAATACTAAACTCATGAATATCATCAATACACTTTTATGTGCAAGGAACTCAATAGGACAAAGGATAATTCAAGAATTCAATTCAAAAAATTCATAAACTCAACTTAAATAAATGGAGATGAAGGGGCACGTGGACGAACCCAGTCCAATGTTATGTTAGCCTTACATACCTAGGATGAAGAATGGAAAATTAAACAATGAAGATTAACTTTAAATCTCTTGAACCCTAGAATCCTCTTTTCTCCTTAGCCCTAGTTCTGAAGATAAATTAAGGTAAATGGTTGAAAATTCACGCTTTGGAATTGATATAGGGTTGAAAACGGCCTCAAAACAATAGGGTATTACACTAGAATGTGTGGGGAAAAGACTAGAATGCTCTTGTTATTAAAACTTATCGTCAGTTACCATGATGGGGCAAGTCCAAGATGCGGACTTATTCCGCTTCAGTTCCTTTTTTGACAAAAAACTTAAAACGCATTTAGAAACTGTTTTTCTATAAAATAACACATAAATCACAAATTTATTTTTATGTAAATCACACTTATTCTAGTGCGTTTAAACTCAAAAATGAACTATGACGGAGCAAGTCTGCGATGCAAAATTATCGCATACCCTTCTGGTTTTGCAATTTCGCTCTAAACATAATCTTTTGATCTGATTGACCTAAAATTCAATCAAAATCAGTTTTCTATACAATTTTTTATGCTAATCGCGATTCCAAACTCGGACTTGCCAAAAAGTTTGGAAAGATGTATTGTTTTAATAATTCTATAGGGTGTAACAAAATGATTGTAACCCACACCATTTCGATCAAAAATAAAATTAGGTTGTGAATCCAAAGATTACCAAAGAATACTAAGAGGAGAGAAATTGACACGTGTATTTTTTTTCATATATCACGTGAATTAATTTAATAGTCTTACACAAAATCTTAAGTCACTAATTAGATTATATATTGGGTAAAAATTTATCCACATTCAATGTATTTATCAAATTAATATAATTTTTAATGATTACGTGATTTAATAAAATAAAATATATATTAATTAATTAATTTTAAGTAAAATAAACTTTAAATTCAAACACATAATATGCATATATTGGATTAACGCAAATGCGAGATACAATAAGTTTTGCCTACATAGTGTCTAGTATACTAACAGTTTCATTGTATTTGAGATTTCTTAATTGGACAAATTATCTGACTTGTTTGTGGAAATAGTAGTAAAAGAAAACTATTAAAACAATAGTTGGAAAATTATTTTGATAGAATACAAATCAGTTGAAATTTAAACTTTGAACATCAAAAAAGTTGCGATTGTTATACAAAATTATTATACTTTATATGACTTTTTTTTTAGTCAATGTAAAAAAGAATGATGCATTACTATAGTTTGTGATAATTTAACTTTAAAATTTTTATTTTATCTTTAATGAAATGATTTCTAGCCGTATAAATATCTATAATTTATTTTAGACCACAAAGTTTTAAAGCTTATCTTTCTTCCTTTCTTAAACTCCGTGTTAAGTCAAAGTAACTTACTTTAATTGGGATGAAGGAAGTAAGATCGAAAAAGAGTAACATATAAAGTGGCATAAGAATGTCACTTCGTACGACACTTTTCCTTTTATTCAAGCCCCCCAAAAAATTATGTTTATATATTAATTATCAATTTAATTTTAAGATTCTGATTTATATGATATACTTTTCTTTTGGTTTGGTCAAGCTCCAAAAGAAAAGCACATTTTTATATCTAAAAATAATTTAATTTTATAATACTCATTTAATTATTCTTACGCAATTATTATAATCATACAAATATCTACTAACTTAATTTAGTCATAATTTTTTTAAAAAAAGTGTTCTTAAATTCCATATCATTAGGAACATAACAATTATTCTAGTGAATCTAGAGTAACTTACTAAAATATTTAGCTGTCATGCCTCCTCATTAGGAACATGCTAATAAATTATTTGCTTGTCATTTGGTCTACTTTTTTGTACCCTGCCAACAGATAAATAAATCACATCTTAATGTTATTTGTGTTTCCTCTTCCCTTATCCCAATTTTATTTTACGTTTCTCAAAAAAATAAAACGTATTACATGTTTGAACTTGAAAGAGTCATATTCTGAGTTGTACCCTAATTTTAAAGCAAGGGATAGAACATTATTTTCAATAATATTAAGCAAGGCACTAGATACATTGAGTGATTCCTTTTCTCCTTGCTAAGGCATTGCATCTATAAAATCATTTGATCTTTCTTGCAACTCTTTTATCTATTAACATGGCATGTTCAAGCCAAGTTGGGTGGCAAAGTTTATTGTCCACCCCAGATTTTAAGAGTCGTCAAAGCATTCCATTATTGAAAACTCAAAACGTAAAAAACACCAAAATATACGAGCAAAATTTCAAAATAGGAAGTATCAGGAGCAAACAGAGGTCCTTGGTTGCGCATTGTAATTCGATGATCAATCCTGATTTTGTCACAGGGTCATTTTCACCATCTAACACAATTAGAAAGTTGTACTCAAGCATAAACAACAAGGACTTGAATCAACTGGCCTTGATAATATCTGAAGATTGTTTCTTTGATGATTTCTCATTCCCTCAATCATTTCAAGGGAAAAAGGTTTGTCCTTTTCTTTTTTTGTGTGTGTTTCTTCTATCGATAACATGAATTACAATCTTAATCCGCATGATGAAGTCAAGAATTTCGCTAAAGGAGTCATATATATAAATATATATATATATATATATATATATATATATAATTGGGAGCAGGGGAAGGGGATTAAAATGTTGGGAATTGAATTCTCACCTATAGGTAGGAGTCAAGGTAGCGAACTAACTGAGTTACTATGTTAATATTGTATATATTTTGTATATTTGGGTTGGCGCTAATTAAGTTTGGCTAATGGGCCAAAAAAAAAGAAGCCCAATTATTTATACATATTAAGTAAAATTTTTAATAAAGATAATTATAATGGACGGGCATTCAGCCAAAGAAGTTATCAAAAAAATGGTAATTCATGTATGATCAATTTATATTTCATATGTAGTGCAACTATATTTAGTTTCTGAGCATATCATAATATATATTCAGTGTATCGCTTATAAATGAATATATTGTATAAGGAATGTATATTTTTTTTATGATTTTTGGCTATTTTTTATGCAAATAAAATATGCTTATACTTGTTGTAAATTGATTAATTTATTGAATATATTTGAAATTATCCCTTCTTAATACTACTATAGAGTTTCGACAAAGCTATCGAGTTTTGCTGAAATGGTAACTAGAATTATACACCCTAATTTCCAATTGACCACCCTTCAGTCTATGTGACTCCGTCATTGCTTAATCCGTTTATTCATCTTCCTTTTGCAAATTTATGCAGGAGGCTTTAAAATTTCTAGAGCAACTAACCACAAGCATGGGCCAAAATACAGAGTTCAGCATAGACAATATTTATGAAGGTGTTGATCTTACAGCAATAGTAAATTGGCATTTAGGTAATCACTACATTTGAACACTACATCAAAACACAAATTTAGCGGCAACAGATTTTTCTTTCGATAATAATTGAGTTGATGTAACTGCATCCAGAGTTGCTAAAGCTTCTAACGACATTTATATAGAATCTTGGTTATAAGTAATCATATTATATTATTGCCGCTAAACAATTGTTTCAAAATCCTTTATTTCTTATAGTGTAAGTGAACTAGAATTACATTTTTTTTAAGAGTAGTTTTCATAAATAGCTTAGACTTGAAACTTAATATGATCAAATAGCTATTTTAAATAATTACACGATATGACATCGCTATGAGACTTGGAGGGGAGGAGAGAGGTGAGTGAGATCGAGAGATGGAGGAGAGAAGCGAATTGTATGTGTATATTTGTCAAATAATTGTATATATGTAATTAATATACATGTATATTTGTATATCTAGCAAGCGAGATTGAGAGAGTGAGGAGAGAGGCGGACGAGAGTGGGGAGAAGTGAATTGACTATGTATATCTATCAAAATAATTGTATATATGCAGCTGGTATACATTTGTAATTGTATATCTGCAAGAAATTGCAGCGAGTGAGAGGAAGAGAGGAGGGAGAAAATAAAAACAAAACCCTAACAATAGCTATAAATTATATTTTTTTTTCAAATTATGATTATATAATCTAAATACATATCATATGTTTTTCTAATTATGTTAGTTTTTCTTTTTTTTAACTCTCATTTCTAAAAATTCCCAAATTGCAGAGTGGAAGAAGAAAGAAGTTCCATCCACTAGAGGTTGCAGCTACTATGAATTGTCAAGAGATGGAGAAAAACTACTCATTAAGTAAAATATTGATCTTCACCTATCAAAAAAAAAAAAAATTGAAATTTAACTAATAATCCTCTTATACTTTATCAACACAAACATAAATACTAAACAACATATAATTTATGCAGGAATGCTCAAGTTATTACAGAATCATCTATGACACCAAAAATTTTGGTATGTCTATCACAACTTTTTCCATATATGTTTAAACTTACAGGCGAATCCACGTATTTTCGTTTCTGAATAAATTATTTGTACATATTCAAACGACTTTTTTAACATGCCTTTTCTTGTCTCGACCAAAAATCAGTCGTTGTTCAATATGGTAACTTCAGTATACGATTACATCCGTGACGTCGCCACAAGTATGTCAATTTCTTCAACACTTTTTTTGGACATTTTATAATTGAATAAATTTAATTAATTTATTTATTTATTTATTTTGGTTCCTTGTAGGATTTGCAAAGAGCCACCAAGTTGCATATCAAGTGTTACTAAATAGTTACAAGTTTGTTGTGCAACCATTGATAAGTCCAATTCTTGCATGGTACAAAAAGTTGTGGGCATTAGCCTTGACCTTTGTTGGATTCAGCACCAAGTTAGTGCAGTTCATTATAAAGTATTTCAGATAGTAAGAAGAGAGTTGCAAAGCCAAGTTCAATATTCACCAGCATGATCATTTGCTTAGGGGTAATTCATAATTGTATCAAGATGTACTTTTTTTTAAAAACTTTTTTGTCAGTAAAATAAAGTATTTCATGTATGTTTTTGTTTCTAAATTGAAGAAAGGATGTGTAAAAATAAGTCAATCTTATTTTTGATGGATTTCATATTTTTGAATATGCTCATTCAAAGATACCAAATTTATGTGTCGATGTTTGATTAAATACAATTTATTTATCGATGATTATAGGGCTTGATTCTTGAGACGAGAGTTTCCCGTAAACAGTCTCTCTATCTCTATGAGATAGTAGTAAGGTCTGCGTACATTTTACTCTCCTCAAACCCCACTTGTGAAATTCCATTGGGTATGTTGTTGTTGTTTTTATCGATGATTGATTAAATACAGAGTTGTTGGGAGGTGGGAGTAGCAGAAGGGGAAGGAGGATCTTTGTATGTGGTTAAAAAGATCATAAGATTTTTGTGTATATTAAAGCATGATACTATTATGAGAAAATAAATGATATGTACGTTGTGTATGTCACATGTATATCCTTGGATGGCATGGCCGTATATCTTGTATATATTCCATGTATGTCATGTACACTAGTAAATATATACATGGCATATGGGATATACAAGTGACAAAATGACAAATCTAATATGAAGAGGGTAGCACTTGAGTCCACCTTCAATTCCAATAAGAAAATAAAAAAGACATATATATATGACAAGAAATATTTAGATGATGGTTTGATTAATTATGTAAAATGTGAAGTCAACTAAAGTAAAAATTGATGGTTAATTAAATGAGCAATTTTTTTCCCTTCCCTTTTAAGTCCTAGCCTTGACCAAAGGTGAAGTCATTGAAGAATAAGAAGAATTCATAAAATCATCCAATTTACTTCTCCACCTTCCATCTCTCTCCGAGTCTCTAGTTCGTTACCTTCTGCTATCAATCTTCCTTCTTTGCTGGAGTTACAGGATATCGACCTACGAGATACCAGACCAGGTGTGATTAAAAGGGATTTCTCGATTCCTTCTTCAATATTACTATCAATCCCCTTATATTGAACCACAAAATTCTCGATCCTTGTTAAAGCAACCCTCATGGTTTCATCATCCATATTAGCAAAACAAACTCTAAACCAACCAGGTTCTGAACAATGAAAAGAACAACCTGGTGAAACATTAAGTTTAACATCATTAATAATCATTCTCCAAAGTTCAATTTCACTTTCAAATGTATTTTCCTTCAGTAGACATCTCAAATCCATCCAACAAAAAAGTCCAGCGTTACTCTTCAACGTGTTAATACCCATTTTTTCAAGTCCCTTGGTGAAATTCCCATGCCTTTTAGCCAACCTTTCACGACTCTCGGCAACGAATTTCTCGATAAATGTGTCATCCGACAACATGTTGGCTATCAAATACTGCGTCTGCGTCGATACGAGGCCGAAACTCGACATTTTTCGGGCACATTTCGTTACAACATCGTTGTACGAGTAAATAATCCCGACCCTAAATCCGGGAAATCCTAAATCCTTCGATAGACTATAGACGATGTGGATTAAATCGCGATCACATTCAACGTCTTCGTCCATTATAATTTCGGAAATGCTGATGAAATTGGGCTCGTTGAAGACGGTGGCAGCGTAAATTTCGTCGCATACTAGGTGGATATTTTTCTCGTTGATGAACCTTATTGTGTGTTTTAATGTTTGCTTGTCTAAAATTGTGCCCAAGGGATTTGATGGATTGTTTAAAAGCAACCCTTTTATTGTGATATTGGATTCTTGAGCTTTGTTGTATGCATCTTCTAAGGCTTTTCTTGTGAGCTTGAAATTGTTGGAGCTTTCACAAATGATAGGAAAAAGTTGTACACCAGTTCTCCACCTCAAATCTCTATCAAATCTGCAAATTAAAATTTTGAAAATACTTTAGTAATTTAACTAAGGGAAGCTTTGGAGTAACTGGTAAAGTTATTATGATGTGAACAAGAGGTCATGAGTTCAAGTCTTGAAAACAGTCTTCAAGCTAAAGCTGCATACAATGGACCTTTAGTGCACTGGACTTGCCTTTTTTACTTTACTAATTTAATCAATTTTTGGTCTATTTGTTAAAGAAATTTAAAAAAATGTATGGAGAATTCTTATTTTTTTTTCACTGTGCTGAAAGACAAAATAGACAATCATGCATTTTATTAGTATCAAAAGTACGCTTAATTAGTAGTTAATCTAGTAGCTAGTACCCTTCACTAGTACTTACAAACAACTATAAATTCTGGATAAAGAATATTGTCAATCGAGAATTTTTATAGTTAAATTGGTTGATTATCTAAACTTTCAATGGAAGTTCGATTTTCAACCTTGTAAATTGTAGTTCCTATTCTATTTCCCTTCCCCACCCCAATTTTTTTACAAAAGAATGTTATCAATATTTTATAATATTAAAAAGAAAGAAAAAAATCAAACAAATTAGGATGGAGAAAATATTATCATTTACAATGCGATAACAACAACAACAACATACTCCAGTGCCTCAAAAGACTCCCGCTTATTGCGGGGTGAGGGGGGGTCAGATGTACGCAGCCTAACCCCTATGTTTAAAAACATAAAGCGACTGTTTCCAGATATAGAGTATATGATAACTCCAATATTAATTCGTATTTTCGTATAATTATTCATAAAATATAGAGTATATGCTTTTTTTTCTTTATTTTTTTGCGTTTTACTTTTACTGTTCTAAAACTAGGGTTTGAAATGAATAAATAAAATATAATGTACCTATACGATTTATCATACTCATAATTATTTGACACACACTATAATGATTGATTTGGTTTGAGCATGTTCAATTTACATATAGTTTCTAAGGAGGTTCGATTTTATGTCCCCTAACGTTTATGTAATTTTTTTTGTTTTATATCTTAATACACAAGATACGAATCAATATCAAATCATGATTTTAACTGTTAAAAAAATAATATTTAATTAATTACCCGGGATAATATGGAGTAGGAACCAGCAAAGCCTCTCCAGGATCAGCTAAGCAGAAGGCCAGTAATTCATGAGCCCCAGTTGCCCCTCCACTCATTACTATGCGTTCGGCCTCAAATTTTATTTTATCTCCTCTCACTTTCTCCATGAACCTTGCAACCGCCTGCACATATTTGAATTTTTCTTTTTTAACAAAAAATTTAGATATTTTTTTTATATATATTTTATGTGTTTTAATAAAATTATAAAGTCAAAAATTTTATTAAGAATGTTCAAGATTATATATAAATGAAAAATAATTTTTGACTGGTTATATATCTTGTAAAATTTTCTATATATGACAAAGAATGTCCAATTGGCTAACCTGACATATATGTGAGTGTGACTCTGCCACTATCATAGTTAGATAGAATATGAACATTTACAAAAATAAAAAGAAAAAAACAAAAAAGACTTTTAAACTATGTGGTTGATGTATATAACCTGACTTAAAGATATATAATGTATTGAAATGACATTCTTATGGATTTGAAATATGTTACGTGGGATATTAATACTAAATTATTAGATATAGAACGTGGTTATTTGGTGTGAACACTGAATATGATAGACTATCTATCCTAATACAAGCATTAGTGGTTGCTTTCATGACTCAAATCTGTAACTTATAAATCATAAAAAGACAACTATATTGTTGTCCAGATGATTCTGTTAGATATAGAAACGAAAGTACTACCATATTTTTTTTATAAAAACAACTTGAAAAACAAAAATAATAGATAAATTAAAATGAAGGGAGTAATAATTTAGGTTTAAGTGGTTCATACATTTCGAAATTCTGGCAAACCATGGTAGTCTTGATAAATTGCAATTTCCTTGAATTCTTCACATCCTCCAGATGTGCAAATAGATGCTTTTTGATTGTTCACCACCCATTCTTCAATCAAATCAAAGCAAAGCTACAACAACATTTAAAAAAACATAAATTACAAATTTACAATATTTGACTTGCAAAACGAACTTTTTTTGTTCAAAATCTAAAGAAAAAAATTTGAGAGTTGATTTCTTAGATGGTCACTCAAGTAGTACTACCAATTATTATTGGTAAGTTACACTTAGTAAAAGAAAATTGAAATAAAAAAGAAATATAATTTTCTAAGATGATATTTATTAGTTGATTAGTAACAAAAGTCAATCCAATCATAAAAAAGAAGTCAACCCTAAGTGGGTGTTTGAATTGGCTTAATCTTAAGTGCTTTTGACTTTTAAAAGTACTTTTTAATTTTTAGAAGTGTTTGGCAAAGAGATAAAGTGTTTTTAAGTACCTTAGTTTAGTCTTAAAAATTTTTTTTTTAAAAAATAAAACTAAAAGTCAAAAGTAAATAAATACCTATTTTTGACTTTTGACTTTTAAGTAATTTTAAAAAAGGCTATCCAAACACCCCTAACTTTGACAGGTACAAATCAAAAGTTTTTTTTGGAGCTTGTTGTGATTTTAATAAGTTATAGTATAACGTTTCTATTGTTACAAGCTAAGAGCATGTCGTTTAAAAGTTTCAAGTGAAAAAAGGTTCTAAATATAGAAAGATAACCTTACAAAACATGAGAGTATATATCATATTGTAATTAATATATGGAACAAAGGGAATGCATGCAGTGGAGAAGCCAAGATTTTTATTAACGAGATTCAAAATCTGAATATGTAGACATACGAATTAATTAAAGGGAGTTCGATATTTATATTTTAATTATATATAAATATTATAGTTTTTCGTCGAATCAAGATAGTATAGCTCCGCCCATGAATGCATCAGCATATGTATACTCTTGTATAGATGGAGAAAAGGAGACAATTATATTAACTAAATATGTTGATAATATTTGTTACCTGATTTTCTGCAAGACCCATCTGGATAACCCCATTAACATTATGTATTGGATGGAATGGATCAATTTCATAAGCCTTCCATCCATCAAAATAAGCTGAGTTTTCTCCATGTCCATCATTATTTGCTACCTTAGAAAGCAACTCATTCTTGATGTTTGAAATGAACCCCATTGAATTATTAATTCTCTAGAGTTATAATATGTATAATTCTTTACTAGTTTTGGATATATATGTGTCCTATGAATTGTAGGGATGTCCTATTTATAGTTGTTCAAGTCTCTATTGTTTTTCCCAAGTGGTAAAGAAGTTTCCATGAAGTAAAGTACCTAACCATTCGAAAAAACTATTTTGAGATATTGTGGGCGGCTAATTACTATTATTATGTGTTAATACCGCACTACTTATGGACTGGACTTGGCCCCCATCTTTCCCTAATCTCACTATAATTTAATCTAATCCTACCAAATACAAGTACAATTCACTCTTAAGTGTATATCATACCTCTTCTCTTCTGTCTCATTTTATGTGGCATCTTATCACTTGACACGGTGTTTAAAAAACAAGAAATACTTTTGAAAGTTGAGGTCTAAAATAATTCTTAGACATTTATGTGGCTAAGAATCAATTCGGTCACGGTAAAAAGGAAATTTTAAAATTAAATTGTTTTCAATTAAAGTGACATTCTTTTTGGGATGAACTAGAAAAGAAAGGGTGCCACATAAAATGGGACAGAGGAAGTATATAGTTGTAACACCTAGTGAAATGATGAAAATATCCCTAGAATTAACCTTGCGCATAACGTATCTTCTCTTACTATGTTTGCAAATCCGAGATTGTATTTGCGATCAACGCGAAAAATCGAGCCGGGAAATGGTCTCGACTCGATAAAAACTCGAAAAAATGCGAATTATTTTTCATCAAAAAAGCTCAAAACAGTGGGGTTTCCACGCCCCTTCCACGACGCGGAGTGGACACGGAACAACACTTTGTTGTTTTTCTGAATTTCGACGAAAAGTGAAAATTTACGAAAATGTGAGAAATAACACTAGTGCGCGATGCGCACTAGTGTATTTCCAGAGCAGATTTGTTCTTTTAATGGGGAGGGTAATTCCGACCTTTTTCACACCCCATATCCTAAACTAGTCCATTTTTAAGTCATATTTAGTCCCTAAAACGATTAATTCCTCATTCATTCTCTCAAACAAGCGAACCCTTTCAAGAACATACGCTCAAGAAAACGATAGTAGGGCTTAAGGATTTCTCCAACTCCTCAAGAAAATTCCTTCCAAGGTATGTAAGGCCACCCAAAAGTAATTATTTTGCTAATAAACAAGTTTTCACCCATGAATCTTCAAGTCTAAATTGAAACTAAGTTTCCCATAAACTTTGTGAGTATGTTAATTTTCATGACAAATTTCATAGATTCTTGACAGATATTATTATCTTTGGTCTCTATATCATCCATTTTAAAGAATTATTATCAAGTTTATGTTCATTCTTGGACAAGAATTATTATTATTGTTGAGTTTCTTGAAAAGTCTTGATATTATCTCAGGAAAAGAAAAGATATATTTGAAACAAGTTAAAGAATGTTTTTCTTGAATCATTCTTGCATTTTAGCTGAGTATATGATATGTTAAAGAATGATTTTCTTGAAGATTTCTTAGTACTTTAGTTTAGAAATCTAGTATGTTTGAAAGTATATGAAAGATACTAGTTCAGCAATGTCAAAGATTTCAGTTGAGAAAGTTAAGTAGTAAGCTGGGCTAAGTCCCCAAGAAAGCCAGATTTCAAGAATTCATGATCTATTAAGTATGAGTTATATAAAGTATTTTGAGAGTAGTATTGAGCACCTATATGGGTGAGAGTAGAATAAACTACTCGAACTCATAAACTATGTAGCCAGCATAAGATAGGATTGTACTACAGTACCTTCCTCATTAGCCACTGAGATGGCCCAGTTTTGGAATGGATCCACTCCCCTATTTATTCGTCCCTTACCCCGGCAAAGTATGGAACGTCTCTAGCAGCGTGGGCAAGACACTATATCAGCACGAAGTTCATAGTGGTGGTTGTCGGTCAGAGAAACTCCCCAAGCTAAGAAACTAAGTTTTACTTATCAATTTTCAGCATGTTATTTTCAGCATACCAACCTTTATGATTATTGTTATTTACTTATGAATTAGGATTATGTCTTTTGTAATGCATTATGATATCCCTATTAAATGTTTTGGTTATCTTACATACCGTACATTCCATGTACTGACATCCTTAGGACTTGCATCATTTTATGATGCAGACGCAGGTGACAGGGTTCCTCAGCAGTCGCTCCGTTGAGAATCTGACAGCTTCCAGTTTAGGTGAGGCCTCCTCTCAGTCCGAGGCTCTTGAATTGTTTATGTTGCTTTTCAATATTTATTTTTAGTTCTGACTACTTGGGGTCTGTCTCAGTAGTTCTTTCAGACAATATTCGTAGAGGTCCCATAGACCATGTGCTTGGTGTTACAGGTTTCCAGTTATTCAGACATTGCTTAAAATCCTTTTCGTTCAGTTATGTAAACAAATATAAATTTTCGAATTGCTTTTAATTAGTCTTTTCCACTATTATGAGTCTTCCGCTGAGTAGTGGCTAGGCCAAGTGGTTCGCTTGGGGACCATAAATGATTTTCGAGTGCTGGCCACATCTACGGTGTAGGCTCGGGGCGTGACAATAGTAGATGTATATGTTTATTTTTATTTATTTAATATATATAATTTCTAATTTACTCTCATTAATTATAGTTATATGCCGATAACATGTTTCATTTTTATTGTTCTTTATAAGGGTATGTCAAGTTGATCATGAATACTAGACGAGTAAAAATAGATAGAAACTCGAGAGAGTTATAATTATTACTCTCCTAATACTAAAGGTTGTTGACACCCAATTTTTACCCTCCACGATGTTAAATTAATCACGGGGGATTTATTTTTGTTTTAACAATTTTAAAATAATTATTTCAAAAAAAAATAAGTATAATTAAGTGGGCGCGTGGCCCTCACGTGCCCGATATATACCAACCCCATCCCCTTTCTTCTTCCTCATTTCTCCCTTTTCCCTTTCACCCTAAACCCTAGCCGCCCCAACCCCTTT
>JAABOM020000012.1:18897099-18920588 GCA_011800125.2 Solanum clarkiae | reverse complement strand
ACTTAGATATTTGTATTTTAGTAGGACTAAAGAAATATTTGAATCATAAGTTACATGTTTTTATAAATACTTTATCAAAAAATTAGAAAAAAAATCGAAAACACGAGAATTTCGATAAAAAAAGGTCTAAAAATCCGAGAAATTTGAAATAATCTGAGAAACCTAAAAACCCGAGAAACCCGAAAAATCCGAGAAAACTCAAGGTTGAAAAACTCGAAGTTTATTGACTTGGTTTGATTTTTATATTTAAAACCCCACACAAATGGTTTGGTTTGAAAAATTCGAACTAACCCAGTTCATGAACACTTCTAGTAAGTTGTTATCACTAGAAACCATCCAACCACCACCAAAGGATGTGGCGTAGCAGATGGAGCTGCTTCTCCCTTAATCAGCAGAGGTTTAAGGTTCGAGACTTGAGAATGAAAAAATTCTTAATATGGAGTGCTTCCCCCCAAATAGGGCCCTATACAACACGAATTCAAATATAATCGGGCTTCAATGTGAGTACCAGACACCCGATGAAAATTAAAAAAAAAAATCATCCAACCCTTATGCTTGGCCATCTTTTGACACAAACATATTACAAAGGCCACATGTTATAATGATTTAGGCCACACTTTTCTAGTGTTACCAATTAAGGACGTAATTTGCTGGAAATTGATATTTCATAAAATGAATTTCAAACTTTGACGTACGAAAATACAAAGAAAGAAAATAAAATTGACTAGTAACAAAATCCTAAAAGGAGAAACAAGTGAGCATATGATTCACGATAAGCAAAATATCAGTCATAGTGTTAAAGTTGAGTGATAAGTACTCTTACATCTTTAACTAAAGTTTTTGGATTCAAATCTCGCAAATAAAGTCATTTTTGAAAGAGAATAATTTGCCCTAAAGTAAACTTTTCAATGTGAATTTAAATTAATCGACTTTCAAAATGAATATCAGATACAAAATACGAGACCCAAAAAGGGAACAATGCTTTAAGCATGCCACTAGGCAGGTTTTATTCGTGAAAAATGGAGAAAGTGAATTGAATTTGATGAGAAGAAAATCTCAAATTGATTAAATGAATGCATATTAATGAGTTTGGTAGAAAAGAACGTCACGTATCATTCTTTTTTGTGTTCCCTAACAAGTTAGATTAAATGCACACATATAAATTGGACCTTATTATATTTATTTATTATTTATCTCTTTGTCAAAGTCAATGTTTTGGAATTTAGCTCCACCGTCTACTTTGTGAAATTATTATTCTTTGGATAATAATGCTTAGGTGAGAGTAAATAACATAACTAATGCAAAAATTAGACTTAATAACAAAGTAATTACTTGTTTATTGTACATTTCTATTTTCATGTCTCTTAAAAGTTAAAACACATCAATTAGAAAAAATTGTAACCATCAACCTTATTTGGATATAGGATGAGTTTGGTACGGAGGAAATATTAAAATTTTCAATGTTTGATTGGTCAGTATATTTGAAAAACATTTTTTCAAGAAAAATAAGTTCCTTAAGAATGAGAAAAATAACTTTTCTAATGGAAGTAGAAAAAATAAGTTGGATAAGTCACATTCTAAGTTTATTGTCTCCTCTTCACCCACTCAATCCCTCCAACTTTCACCCCATAACCATCCGACCCCCGGCCAGCTCCTAATCCCTATTTCTCATTCCGTTTCATCTTCATTACGTTTTGCTAGATAATATATAAATATGTTTGAGATAATATTTTTCTGTTTACCCACCAAATATTAGAAAATAAGTTAAGAAATAACACATCCTATTTTTTAAAAGAATATTTTGTACAAAATTATTTTTCATGAAAAATATTCTCTCTCGTACAAAACACAACCCATAACCTCTTTATTGAATACTTGCCCAACTTATTTGTGTGTGGCGCTTCACAATTGAAATTTTGTAACATCAAGAACCTTTATTACTTAATACTTACTAATAAGGGTAAAAAGGGAAAGATAAATTAATTTTATCTTAAAGTTCTAAAATGATAAATAATTTGAGATTATGCTTACGTTTGGAAATCACCAGAGAGGAGAGTATTTTCTGTCTTTCAATATAAGTATCATCTTAGCAAAAATTATGTCCATTAAAAAATTACTAAATATAATATGTAGTTTACTAAACTATTTATGTATAATAAATATTTCTCGAAAATAGAAACTATTAAGAAGATGAACTACAAAGATACAATATACTACCTCCGTTCATACCATTTTAGGTTTCACGCCCCCTAATAAATTAGGTAAGTTTACCATACTTATTTAATGTTCTATAAAAGAACATGAATTAATTCACTTTGATTAATTAATTTGACCAATGAACGTGAATCAATTACTTTATTTTTCTATGTTGGTCAAATATACACTTTAAGGACTGATATCTCTCAAAGGTAAAATAAGAAAAATAATATTATTTTATTGATGTATTAATTTTATAATTTAAATATTAAGAAATATTTATTTTTAGTAAAGACGATATACAAATAGAAACTGAGGAAGTAATTCAAAAATCAAAGTATTACTAATTTATTGTCTTTTGTTTTAAAAAAAAAAAGGGAGATAGGGGAAAGGAAAATGGGGAGGGGAATTACAATATGTGGAATCGAACCCTCACCAACAAAGTAAAAGTTCAATTAGTCAACCAACTGAGCTACTAAGATTCTATTTTGTTGTCTTAAATTCCTAAGACAACACTAATTTCAAAATGATTTTTTAAAACCAAGATAACACTTGTTTTTTACGGAAAAAGTTAATGATGCGAATGGAGCACAATATTTTTGTCAAAGTTTCATTCAAAAATTTGAAGTGGCAAAAGCTAACGAATGACGTGTAACGATTGAAAAAGAAATTGTGAAAGTTATTTGTATATATTATTTGTGCACAACTAAAAGTAAGATGTACCTCTAATTAATTAAGTCAACAATATAATATATCATGATTCAAAATTCGAAAATCATTATTAACTTTCATAATTTGGTCATGGTTAATTATGATGTTTTCACTTAGAATAGTTTTGGTGTGAAATGAAATTCGTAGAACATATATCAGTAATTCAAAAGAAAAACATTACTGTTTAATAGAATTTCATTCATTTTAGTAATGAACAAAATTAATGGAATTGATTATATATCAAAACTAAATTACTATATAAATCAAAGCTTGAAACATGATAACTTAACTTAAAAAAGTTTCCTTCTCTCAATTACTTTCGACGATGATACATTTTCAATTAGACTTGATACTTTTATTTTTAAAAATCTTGAAAATACTCTATTTGGATCCTATCGAAGATCACTATAATCATTTGTGGACAACTCTATTTGGATCCTATTTAGGGGCAAATTTATATGTTATTTTTGGATTACAGGAACTCGTGATCATCCGACTAAAAATGAAAAGTTGGTTCACTAATCTAAGGGCTCTTTTTCAGTACAAAAGTTGGGGATTTGATTCTAGCCAACAACGCACCATTTTGTCACTTTTTTAAAAATAAAGTAATGATGCACCCATATTTTTTAATTTTTATATTCGCCTCTGATCCTATCTAAGATCGTTATAATCATTTGTGGGCATGAGATAAGTTAATATAGTACATTAAGAAATCATAAATGATAGTTTTATGGTGAAATTTGATCAATGGAATTAAATCGAGGGAAAAATACCTTTTTCATAGCTAAATAAGATTGTATATAACTATTTTTTTCCCTCTATCTTTACTTGTCCACTATACTATTTTAGAATATCCAACAATACTTGCCCAATTTATAAAATCAATGAACAATTTACCATTTTATGTCTATTTTACTCTTTTTATTGAATACTATTTATTTTTTTCAATGTTAAGTGATTTATAATTAATAAGGGTGACACGGTAAAATTATCCCACTATTTTTATTTTCTAATAATCATATCAAATTAAATATAAACAAGTAAAGATAGACATTGAAAGTAAATACAAAAATACTTTTTCTTATTTATCAAAATAAGAAATTTATTCCCTCAATCTTTGAGATAAGATGGGCCTTAATTGGCATGTGGACGTTCTCATGGGCCTACAAAATTTTGGAGGGCTGCCATAATTTAGAATTGGAAAAAGTAACTAAAGTATACCTAATTTGAAATTATTTACCTCTAATAGATCAAATCTAAACTATTTATGCTTAATTGACTCATTACCCAAATTATTTACTTTTCTACCCACTTACCCTTTTTATTTCACGCGATGATTTCATGCTGACATCAGCATAAATACTATGAAATATACTTTGGTGGTATATATATACCATAACGGTATCATATATAATGAGTTCAGTCGTTTGTGATACTCTGCAGTATATTGATACCCAATTGGTATATAGAATTTTTTTAATAAATAAATAAAAAATATTTAAACTCTGTTGATATATATATACCATATCGTTATCATATATGATTGAGCTTAATCATCTATGATACCCTATTGGTATATGTATACCCTATTGGTATATCATACAAGCAGGTTGACGTCAGCATGACATCAACACGCAAATTTTAATATTAGAGGGTAAAATTTTAATAGTATGGGGGTACAAAATATAAAGGGGTATATAAATGTAAATAGTTTGATTTAAAAAGATACAAGCTTAGTTTTCCCTTTAGAATTTTCTACTTGTATACAATATACGCAATATCCATTAAATACATGGTTTAATAGAATTTTCGCATATATTTAATATATACACACACACTTTTACACATTTTTATCCATAAATTTTTCATATTCACTTTTCATACAAAATCTATATACATTTTCATCACCGGACCTTTTGTATACACTTTGTAATTATTTTTTATACAAATATATATACACACACTATATACATTTTTATTTGCAAACTTTTCATATACACATCATATGCATTCAAAGGTGAAAAATTATTAAGTTGAACGTGCCTAAATATCCATTTGTGCAGCCTTCAGCTGCAAGGCTAACAAAAAAAAAGTAAGTTGTAATTAAAGAAGAGAAATTATAAAGACAAGAGAGACACGAGAGAGAGGAAGAGAGGCAAAAAAGATGTATCAAAGGAGATGTATGAGTGATATATTAGGGCTTGATTGTATATTATCATAACTCTGGACCTAAAGTATATCAAGGGTTTATATGCTAAAGTTGGATCATTCAAATTTCTTATGGTCACACAATATCTTTTTTATTAGTTAATGTGATATACATGTGCAAGACATGTACACTAAAATAGGCTCTCCTAAATATAGTGGCCAGTGGGTTATTGTTTTACAAAAATAAAAGATGAAAAAGAATTCCAAATATTACAAAATTACTTAATTTTAACCCCAAAATTTCATGCCAATCAAATCAAACGACTCCAAAGAAGATAGGTATGGAAGGATAATTTTGTTACTTGTATGTAAATTTCTTTTCAGATTTTTTTCTATGAAGTTTGCAGGGTCCCAAGTGCTCTTGTTTCAATTTAGGTTGTGCCCTTTAACGCAAATTATTTACAATCATATATCCTTTTACATTGTGTACCTCCCATACTATTAAAATTTTTCTCCTCTAATATTAAAATTCGCATGCTGACATCATGCTGACATCAACACCCGCGTTTATGATATACCAACGGGGCATACGTATACTAACATGGTATCACAGATGATTAAGCTCAATGTTATATGATACCGATATGATATAAATATACCGACCGAGTATATAACGAATACATTTTCTACTAATTTAGATTTTAATAATTTTTTTATTTGTTTCTTATTTATTTCTTAAAAAAAATTTTATATACCAATTAGGTATCAATATACCGTCAGGGTATCAATATACCGCCAAAGTATCACTAAGGACTGAACTCATTCTATATGATACCACTATGATATATATATATCGCCAGAGTATATTTCATAGTATTTATGCTGATGTCATGCAAAATTAAAAGGGGTAAGTGGGTAGAAAGGTAAATAGTTTGGGTAATGGGTTCATGAAGGGTAAATAGTTTCGATTGGATCTATTAAGGGTAAATAATTACAAATTAGGTCTGTGTACTTTTTCCTATTATGATTTGGGTAAATTAATTACTTGAAAAGTAAATTTTATTATATCCTTTTAACGTTTGAGTTAAAAAAAAAGTTTTCATTTCTTGAATGAGAACGATAATTCCATTAAAGTTGAAAGATAATAACCATAAATCTTTTGAATTAGACTAACAAATTTCTTTGGCTCAAAGTCAATGAGCAGGAAAAGAAAAAAAAAAAAAAAACAAGCTGCTAAAAAATATAATAAGTCGAAAGAACTTATTTTTAAAGAAAAGTATTTCCTCTATTCTTTCTCTTTTTTTACATTTTGTTTTAGGTTAGTAGGTTTATTTTATTTAGGTGTCATCTTGAATGCTTGTAATCTCTGAAGTTTATATTACATGTTGAATTTAATTCTTCGAATTTTACTATTAACATCTTCACGAGATAAGGATCAAATTTATATATATTCATTTTTTGTTTTCCAGATCTCAAGCCACGAGCTTGTTATTATTGTAGTAGTAATTTTAAAAATATATATCTTAAAGTTAGTAAAATTTCGAGCCTTTCATAACGTATGTATATATATATATATATATTTGTTTTTCCGATAAAGCTAATCATCCACTTTCAGAAAAATATAAAATTCAAAAATACTATTACACTTTTTCTGTTGAGCAAAGAGAAAATAGTTTTAATAAGAATTCAAGATGTCGAACATATTCAAGGTGTATCATCTCTTCCTGTATCTGATGAGGGTGTAGGAATGTGGTAGGGGAGTTCATAGGGTTTAGGTTCGGAGGAACACTTAATGGGTTTAAAGAGTGGTCTCTCCCATGTTGGGTGATGGTAGAAGGGGAGTTGGGAGAATAGGAAGTTCATTGGCGGTGTAGTATAGTTGACAACCAAAGGTGGTTGTTGTAGGTTTGTACTACCAACATCGTCCCTTCCGATGCTATCTGGGGTAGGAATGTTGGATTTTGAACTAAGATTACTACGTTTCTGTCCTTCACTGTTGCACTGAAGGAGAGGGCTTGGCCTTGGAGACTCATCTCCAACCAAAAGTATAGAGTTAGGTTTAGTTCTGGAGCCAGTGTTGTATAGAAGGCGTGATCCCCTAAGGTTACTGGAGAGGTTTGGAAAGGTATTCAGAGGGTGGGGTTCCATATTTGCTAATGGTGGTGGTGGTGGTGGGGAGTTTCTGGGGTTGAATAGAAGGGAAATTCATCCTATGAGCAGATGGTCTCTTCTGAGATGAGAGAGAAAGCCTTGACATCGTGGGGAGAGGGTTGGTTTATAGTTAGTAAAAGATCTTCTATTTTTAGCTTGGTATGAGGAATAAATGTTGCAATATTTTTGGAAGTGTTCGAGGTGTCTATATTTAAAAAGACAATGTTTAACTTACTATTTTTGAAATCTATTGGTAGTGATGTGTCTTTTTTTAATTATTTGTTCAGAGATTTCTTTCCAACATGTTTGGACGAGAGGCATTAACAGGTTCCAACAAGGTATTAATGGGGGGTTAGTGAATTAAAACTTTGTTTTGATATGTTGCTTTTGAATTTTTATGGTAAATTAATTTGTTGGGAGTAGGGGTTACCGTAGGGGTCATTATATGGGTACTATTTACCGTATCCAGTGTCCTCATCTGTCCGTGTGATGTGGTTGCTATTGTAGGTGTATTATAATAATAATTTTTGTTATCAGTTTTAATATTATTATAAATTAATTTTCTTGTAGCTATTTGTTCATTCGCAATTGTGACATCGACTTACGTGACGTCATCATTTAATGCTTGCAAGAATTGGTATGGCACCTTGTCGAGACATGTGCCTCGATGTAACTGTTTCGTTTCCGCTTTCGAGTTTGCCAACGACTGTGTTTTATTGCCTTGTTTTGACAAGACTTTGTATTGAAAGAGTTTTTATTCAAAAAATTTACCTTTTTCCGCATAATATATCTTGACATGGATACCTTTTTGTTGTTCGTCAGTTGGAGCGATGTTTTGAGTTCCGTGTTCACCTCCGCGCTTTAACTGGTAGCGTGATTTCCTCCTTGCAAAGGAGACACCCTTTCATTCTTCTTCATCTTTAGTGGTTTGACTGTTGGTGGGGTTTACTTCTGGTGGTGTACTCTTGATTTCATTCATCTTCGTATGCCGCACTGATATTTCTTTCTTCTTTGTTTTGCAGGTGAGAGCATAATATATCCTGTCCTTCATATACCAAGGCTTGTTTGTGTTGTTCTATGTAGATGTATTTCTTGATTGCATTCCTATAGCCATTATGATGCAGATTCATGCGACGCTTCTGATGTGCACACATCCATTTTAACTAGTTTCTCTAATTTCCTTTCGATATGAGTGAGTATTTGGTGATAGTAGAATTCCGTAGGGGAGTTCTGATAATCTAATCCAGATCGCCAACTTTGTTGACGAAATTAGGATGTCATCTATTGATTGAAAACAAGAAGCTGTTAATGAATCGTACCCCTGTTGGAGGGCTTTGTTCATATTCTCCTCTTTGAAAAATTTTACTATAAAATAGTCATATTCCAGGTTGATGAGAACAATCTCTCCCGTGGTTTTTCATAACGTGGCTAGTTAGTCTTTTTTGCAGGTATAGGTGGCTTATTTTTTTTTCCTAGGACTTTGATGATGACTGAGAAGGCCCATGGCTTGTATATTCTTTTCTTGTCCTCTTCTGTAAAATGTAATTGTTCTTCGTCCTTTGTAGCAGATTGTTTGTCTATTTGCATTATTTCGTTTGTGTTCGTTGGTTTCTTTGGCATAAAGGGTAGTGAGTATATCCTTAAAGGATAATAACCTTCTTGCTTATTCCTCATCGATTGCTAGGCTTGGAGATCTTGAGATTTCTCTAATTGACTCTTTGTCTGGAGGATCTAGAGGGTCCAATCTGCATTTAACTTGCATGATTGTTCCACGATTTCCTTAATTGCTACTTGCAAATGTTAACTCGGTGATTGTTCTAGTGTTTGATGTTACACTACTAATAAAAGTCACTCAAAGTTTCTCAAAACCTATTCAGAAGAAACCATTCACCAAATAATTGACCCAAGAGTGGGTGACATCCTTTCAGAAGAAATTTTAGACATCATCCGCTCATTCAAACTGCTTAAAGCTCCAAGTCCTGATGGTCTTAATCCACTATTCTATAAAAAATATTGAAAAATTGTAAATAAAACTACCATCAAATTATGTAGGGACGCATTTAGAAAAGGATGCATTCCACATGAAATCAATAAAACACGCCTTTGTTTAATCCCAAAAAATTCAAATGCCAACAATTTAAAAGACTTTCGGCCAATAAGTTTGTGCAATACAACTTACAAAATCATCACAAAAATAATCTCCCACACCTTAGACCATATATGGATAAATTAATAGGTCTTTGTCAGACAAGTTTCTTAAAAAATAGGCAAGCATTGGACAATACTATCATTATCTAAGAGATTTATACCCACTTCCAAAAAATGAAAGGATCTCTTACTAATATGATACTAAAGATAGACTCGGAAAAACCTTTGACAAACTAGAATGATCCTTTATACATGATATCCTCCATTTCTTTAAATTACCTCAAAGTATTATTGTCTGTCCCATTTTATGTGGCACCCTTTTTTTTTTGGTCCGTCCCAAAAAGAATGTCACCTTACTCTAATTAGAAATAATTTGCCTTCAAAATTCTCCTTTTATCCTTCATGAAATGATTCTCAACCACACAAATATCTAAGAATGATTTTGGACCACAAGTTTTAAAAGTCTTCTTTTTTTTCTTAAACAACGTGTAAAGTCAAAAGGTGTCACATAAAATGAGACGGAGGGAGTATCAACTTATTTATGCCGTGCCACAAGAAGTCGTATAGTCATCCTTGTAAATGGGATTAGAACGAAATACTTTGAACCATCAAGGGGAATAAGACAAGGCGACCCTTTTATCTCCTTACTTCAGCATGTGCATGAAAACTCTCTCGCAAAAGATTGAAAAAGAAGTTAGTCAAAAAAACTGAACACCATTACAAATATCTAAAAAAAGGGCCTGCAATCTCTCACATGTTCTTCGTGGACGATTTATGCTAATAAGTCAAGCTAATGTTCAAAATAGTGAATGTATCAAGAAGGTAATGAAAAAGTCAGGAGAATCAATAAATACTACAAAATAAAAAATAATCTTCTCCAGAAACTGCCCAGGAGTAGTAAAAGAAACAATCTCCAATGATCTCTAAATAAAAAATGGAAACAACCTCGATAAATACCTAGGCTTTCCCATCTCATCCAAAAGAACTTACGTTCACAATTACCAATTCTTAATTGACAATATGAGAAAGAGGCCAGCAGATTGGAAACCAAAGTTTCTCAACATAACAGGAAGAACAACGCCGGCGAAATCGTGCCTAAACAATATACCAACGCACATAATGCACACCACAAAACTCCCCACTACTATTACAAAGGCAATCGATGAAATTCAGCGGAATTTTGTATGGGGAAGTACTATGAATAAAAAAGGGGTGCACTCACAATTACTCAAAGTAAAGAAAACGGGGCCTGGGTCTTCAAAAAGCAAACATAAAAAATTATGTCATGCTAGCGAAGCTCGCCTGGAGAGCTCGAACAAACTCGTCATCAATGTGTGCATCCCTATTACTCAAAAAATATACTATTTAGTGATCATACAAAATCATTAAAACATCATAGTAAAATATGGAAGGATCTAATGGAGGGATGAAATATCTGTGAAAAGGGTATCAAGTGGATCCTTAGGGATGACACAACAACCACCTTCTGGTTCAGCACTTGGCTTCCCAATGGACAAACCATGAGTGAACAAATACAAGGTCCCTTGAGAAAGGAGGATCTTACAATAAAGGTTAGTGAAATAGTCTCGGGGTGGCAAATTTAAGTCCAATCGGTTGAAGTCTAAACCCGACCCAACTCGGCAAAATTATTAGCTCAACCCATCTCGACCCAACACATTTAAAATTGAGTTGATATGCAACCGAATTTATTCCAGAGAGATCTTGTTAAAATATTTTCAAAATACTTTTTTTTTTCAATTTTGATATGTTTTATATAGCCATAATAAAGAAAAATATAATTTAATTAAGTACTAAAATATTGAAAAAGAACAAATAAAATGAGTAAAACTTAATAAAAATTTGGTCGGGGTGGGTCTTGACCCACTCTATAACCCTTTACTCAACCCGTTTTGACCCAACCTATTTTGAATTGGGTTGAATCTTGACCCGTTTGATGTCTTGACCCATTATAATCCGTTACCCAACCCGCCCAATTGTCACTCCATAAATACAATCAACCTACAAAACATCCCTTTCGATCTACCGCAAATTATCATTTCCAAAATAGTAAGCATGTACATGTCCCCAGCCAAGGAGAATACAATAACATGGAAACCAAGTTCTAAAGGCACTCTTACAACCTCATCAGTGTAGAAATTATTGAACACTTGTGACAACTCTCCATCAAAGAATTTTAACTGGATATTAAAATTAAGTCATCCAAACAAGAGAAAAAAAATTATTTGGTTATGCCAACACGAAAGACTTCCAACTTGTAGCTTCCTCTTGAGAATAGGGATAATAAATAGTGATTTATGTCATTTTTGTAACAAACCAAAATCAATTTTACATATCTTCCTGGAATGCACATAAATTATGGAGAACTCTCAAAACTTGACACCACATTTACCAAATCCTCCTAAACCATCAGGGTAATTGGCTAACACACATTCAATCTCTAAATATCATCCTCCCAGCATGCTTAATCAACTGGAAAGACACTATTCCCTTCTTCATATGGAACATCTAGCTAAAAAGAAATGAGAACACATAAAAAAAAAGAACATGTGTATCGAATCAACTACCATGCATGCAATAGAATATCAAGACTTAAATCATGATCCAAAACAAAAAAGCAACACATTAACCCGTATCAGTTGGCTACCACCTAAATAAACTGTGATGGCGCTTATAAGAGTAAATGCGACAAGGGTGGAACTGGAGGAGTCCTTAGAGACGAAAATGGGCAATGGATAGCAGGCTATACAAGCAACCATAGTATGGGAAACCACATAAAAGCATTATTGTTAGCCCTTATCCAGGGGCTGTGCATCGCATTAGCAAAGAACTTAGTGCCACTAGAGATCAACATCAACTGCAAAGATATCATCGACCTTATTAAAGATGATCACCTTTCCTACACTAACATGATTTTTGACTGCAGGGAGCTTCTCAAACAGGTGGGGAAACCTCCCATTCGACATAGCTACAGGGAGAAGAATAGAGTGGCAAATAAGCTAGCTAAAGAGGGAGCAAGACTTACGAAAGAAAATTTCAAAATTCCTTTTTTGCATGTAAGTTCTGCTGGCGTGTGTATCACGTCTTTTGAAATCAGACAAAGAAGGAGCTTTTTTTGTTAGGCCCAAGAGGCCAGAAAATATATGTAATAGTATTACGAACTCTCTCCTCCCCCAATCAAATTCAAACCTGTCACTCCCTTGTAATGATGCATATTAAATATGAATATAATTATCCTTATTTATAAAAAAAAAACTAAAAGTAGAAAAAAATCATTTTATCTATGAATCTATAGTGATCAAATTAACATATTCTCAACTCATTGCCTCTATTCCACTGTCATAAAATAGTCACAAAATTAAATATCTCATTTTTTATAACAAATATCCAATTTCATTATTTTACAAAAATAATTTCACATTTTATATCGATTAGTTCACTAGCAAAATCCAGCTATTGTGCAAGAGTGGATAATGCAACGTGTATTATTACAACGTGTCAAGTGGATTACGCTGATGACAACCGCACCAGAATATCCCACCGACGCCAAATACCTCAATTCTACTTTACCCATTTTCCCGAAAAGTATAAATACCGATCATTCTTCACCTTCCAATTTTTCCTTGCCCTAGAAACTTCCCCTTTTCTCTTCAGCCGCACATTACTCTCACCTATAATCCCTAAATTCTCTCTTGTTTACCCCTCAAATCTCCCTGAATCAGCTCAATTCAGCTCTAATTTAGCCTAAAATCTGTTCAATTTGAAGTTTTTTCGACGGAAAATGGTGGTTTATGTGAGGGTTTTGTTTGGCGGTGTACAGTGAGGTCATGGAAGCTTTGAAAGGACCTGTTTTGGTGGAGGTTGATGTGTCTAAGCTTATGGGATCGGAAAGTTTCAGCGGAGGTGCTCGGAAATTGGAGAGGTCTTCTGTTGCGGTTCCGCCTTCTATTGACAGCATCAGTGGTTCTGTCAGACGAAAAGGTATCCTTTCCCTTTTTGTTAAATTTTTGTCCGGATTTAACTCATATAAGAGATTTTTACACTATTTGTCTGGTAATTGTGGTTTTACCTTATACTGGGTCACCTACCATCTTTTCTAGGTTGATTGTGTGGAGAAAGGAAAAGACAAAGCTCTTTTGGGTTGAATATGGCTATTTTTCTCTTTACCAGTAGGAGCTGAGAATTTTGTTATTTTTGAATTTTTTTGATAAAAAAAGTTAGCTTTGATCCTTCTTGTACAGTCTAGGGAGGTTCAGTGTAGTGTAAGATTTTATAGGCAGGTAGAGATTACAAATTACTAATAACCTTTGCATATTGTCTTGAACTAACCAAGAAAGCTAAAGACTGTTAGTTTCAAGTTAAAATGCTGAAGTATCTTGAGATGATTTTTTCAGTTGATATAGCCAAGTCTTTAAGGGAAATAATTTGGTGCATATTGATCTTTCATGATCTGAATGGTAGTGCTAACTGTTAATAGCTGGATACTACAATGGTAGTGCTAACTGTAATAGCTGGATACTGTCAACTATCTCAAAAAAGAGTCTGGGTACTGTCAAGAAATAAATTATGAAGTAACATAGTGTACAAGGTTGTGGAAGTTACTAATGTAGTTCATCGCATGACAGTTGTGATCTTACCAATGGGAAGGGTGATTTTCTAGTAAAAAGATTGCATATGTGTCTTTAGAACTGTTTATAGTGTTCTAATTCCTGGAAACCATCGAGTCAGGAAGCAAAAATGCATGTATCTGTTTTGTTTTGGTATTTCTTTTGCAACACTAAAGCAGGCAAATGTCCAGACCTGGAAACATGTTAAAGCTATACTGCTAGTTGTTGCATTGTATTTAACTCGCTATTCGCAATATGGTTATGTGAGATGTGATTTGTGCTGTTAAAACCTCAGAGCTAGCTCTATGGAGTAAGGTGCCCCAGAGTGAATTTGCTGGTCATCCATCCAGACATCATGTTGAGGATGCTTCAGAAGACCACACTGTCGGGAAGACAAATACTATTCTTCCACTGACTCTTGGGCTAGAGGCTACACAGTCAAATCGGAATTTTGGGAAAGTGGGGAGAAATAGTACTTCTAGTTCTAAGAGATCACGGATAATGCAGATGGATGTTTCTGTAAATAAAACTGGTGAAGATGGAAGAGTTGGAAAAGTCATTTCTACTGAGATTTCAACAAATCCTACAAATTGCAAAAATGGAGGTAATACCAATTTTGTATGTATGTTCTTTGACATAGTTATCCAATCTTAACTTTAGTTATGATATGCATTCACAGATGGCACTGGAAATGCCTATGTTTCATGTATCTAGGTTTGATTTCAAATATGTCTCCTAGTTGATACTATTTTTTGGTCAAAATCTACTTCATTATAGTGCCTGAAACTCCTATGGGTCATGTGTCTAGTATTTCCAGTGTGCACCTATTTGGATAGAGCTATTATTCCTTGGTTTTCCTTTTCCATTTTTCCTTCTGTAATGCGCTTTCAGGATTTACAGTGGCATGGACAAGTTGAGCTCATGGTTTTAATAATTGTTTCTGCAACTCGAATGAGTCAAAAGCTTGCAATGGAAATCATGTGTCTAGTATTTTCGGTGTGCACCTATTTGGATGGAGTTATTATTCCTTGGCTTTTCTTTTCTGTTTTCCTTCCATAATTAGTTTTCAGGATTCACCGTGGCACAGAACAAGTTGAGCTCATGGTTTTAATAATTGTTTCTGAAACTAGAATGAGTCAAAAGCTTGCAACAGAAGTCATGTGTCTGGTATTTACAGTGTGCACCTATTTGGACAGAGCTATTATTCCTCGGCTTTTCCTTTTCTGTTTTCCTTCAGTAATCTGTTTTCAGGATTCACATTGGCATGGAACAAGTTGAGCTCATGGTTATAACAATTGTTTCTGAACACAGTATGCCTTGTGTTAGTTATGCTGAACTTTAAAGAAAGCAACATATATTAGTTTGAGAAAATAAGATTCCAAAAGTTCCCCTTTCAAGAATTGCACTTCTTTCTGATTAATTTTGTATTAGTTTGAGCAAAAAGCCGTTGGACGTTGCCCCCATGCCATTACCTCATTTCCTTTATAGGCTTCCGAACTTCGTTCTTTACGAAAATTGTACACTTCTTTCTCTGGGCATCATATATATTCAAAAAATTGGTGGCAACCTACTCCGAGACGATTCAGAGTAAATGCCTCTCATTCTCCTTATCCTTGAAGAGCTGTATGGACAAGGTCGCTTTTGAAGTCAATACAGGTTGAATCATCTCAACAGACTGTAACACTAATAAAATCCTGTGTGGATAGAATCCAGAATTTCGATGCACCATGAAAAACTTTCCAAATATATCATCAAATCAGAAACATCATGTAAACCTGTAAAGGTTGAATGAGGAATCCACCCTGCAATCTAATTTTCATTGCATTTTTCTTTGGGAGCAGCTTCAATTGTGGATAGCGAATGTGTAGATGTGTTAACCTGCTAAGTTGCTGTATATGCTGTTATCAATTTAGAGTATGTTGGAGCTAAAATTTTATCTTCTATGACATTCAAGCTTTCTGTTTAAAACTAGATATGTGGTTGTTGTGTTGCCTAAGGACTCGCTTCTGACCGTCCTTGGAAACACATTGCTGATCAATTGGCTACGATATGTTGCTGATTCTATTTATCTGGCTTATAGGAATGTTTGGATCACCAGAACAACTGCAATACTTGTTTAAAGATGCTTAAAATGTAATTGGATTGTGGCTTGCTTGAATGCTTCATTTGCTAAGAAATATGATTCAGATGATTGTCTGATTTTGCAATGTCACAACCAACCTAATGAAAATTTGGACCAAGTAAAGTACTTATTAAGCAATCTTCCCTCTTTCTTTTATTTAATAAAATACTAAAAGATAGATATTAAAGAAGTGATGGTATCAAATGATAAAGGTAGGGAGACGAGGTCATTATCCACCGAGTTTTGAACCGTGGGCCAACCGATCCTTGGAGATCTCTTGGTTATCTAAAAAGAAATGATCAACAAAGTATTTTGAAGGATATATGTCAGCCTACTTGATCAAAAAAAATGTTAGCCTAGTTTCTCTGATCTCATTGGGGGACCTCCTGTCTGTACTCTGTTGAAATTTCTCCTGAAGTGCAAGTTAATAGAATATACATCAGAATGTAGATACCACTTAGCAACAATGTCAAATTTGTGACAGGGAGTTGGAATCTTCTACTAACAAGATTAAGCTGATGATGGGCCTGCTTTAATATTTTGTATAGCATTTAATATGTACTGCAATTGAGCTGAGGGTTTTAGGAAACAACCTCTCTATCTCTACGAGGTAGTGGTAAGGTCTGCGTACAATCTACCCTCCCCAGACCCCACTTGTGGGATTTCACTGGGTATGTTGTTGTTGTTTGTTGTTAATATGTACTGCAAGAGTCTGTTAATGAAATGGTGGTGGAGGTATGCTACGAGTAGTTGGAAAGAGGTAGTGAATGCCAAGTATGGGAGGCAAGGCAGTTGGAGTACAAACCAGGACAATGCCCCTCATGGATTTGGACACTGGAAATATATCAACAACTTGGAATTCTTCCAAGAGGCGTCCTTTAGAATTGGAAATTGGAAATGGCAACTCAGTTAAATTTTGGAAGGCTAGGTGGCTTAACAATTGACCTCTCAGCATTGCCCATCATGCCATTATCAGGGTAACCTCTGATCCAGACTCTTTAGTGGCCCAAAACAGAGAAGATGGAATCTGGGCAGACCACTGCAAGAGGAACATGCAGTAGTGGGAGCTTGATGAGCTCATCGACTTATTCAGAGTTCTAGAAGGAGCTTCAATATCCCCTCATATGTGCCAGATAGCTTTAAATGTGGTAGCTCTGAAAAATGAATATGTACAGTGAAGGAAGGATATAGTAATTGTTATTATCAAATGATACGATGGATCCCTGGCCTCAGAAACTGATTTTGGAAGACCTAAGCCACCACCAAAAGTCAAGGGTTTCATCTGGACATCCCTCAGAAATGCCATCTTTACCTTGGACAACCTAAATAGTAGGAAGTTTCAGCTTGCGAACGCATGCTTCATGTGCCACAAAAGCTTGAAGTCTGTGTATCATTTGTTTCTGCATTGTTCAGGTGGCAAAAGATCTTTAGAATATGTTCATCTCACTACAAGGTATAAACAGGACTCCTCACCAGGATATCAAAGAAGCAGCGGAAAGCTGGAGCCTAAAAGAAGTTGGCAGCTCCATCAAGAAGACCTGGCAAAGGATTCCCGCATGCATTTTTTGGTGTATTTGGAAGGAAAGGAATCTCAGATGTTTTGCTGACATTAGCAGTAGCTTGAAATCTCTGTCTTTTTAACCTATTTAGTTGGAGCAATCTCTCTCTGTAAATGATATAATTCCCCTTTTAGATTTTATCAGCTCCCTCAATATGGTTTAGAGATCATTTTTGGCTTTCTGGTTAGCTCCCTGACTTGAATAAGGAGTTTTTGTTCTCAGGAGTTAACCATGATTTTCTTATGTAACTACTCTGCATCCACTTGATGCCCTGATAATATAACATCTTCATTAGAAAAAAAGTAGTACTTGGATTTGCATGCTGATAACTCTCGAAAGGGCAGGGTTAATAATTTTATGTTCCTCTTTCATTCATATTGTTCTTATTCTTTTATGTGGTAAAAGTGTGTCTGAGATGTTTATATCTTTATAAGCATCTTTGAATTATCTATTCTGTAGAGGTATGTTTCTTAATTGCATAGCTCTGTTCTTAAGTTACTGTTTCGATTGTGCTGGTGACATGATCTGTTTCTGTAATCTGTTCTTATTTTGTTAGAGAGGACTCAAATACTTAAGCAAAGGCAGAATTCTAGTGGCAAGCGAAGTGATAAAAGAAATGGCAAAGTTACCAAAAGTAGTTTCTCCTTGAAGAGCTTGGTTGGCTTCAGTTCAGCTGCTGGAGGAAGAAACTTTCTTGGTATGTGTTGTTCCATCTCTTCCAAAGACCTATCAAAACAAAGAATGCTGTTTTTCCTTTTTAAATATTTTTGACGGAAAGAGAGGGATTCGAACCCTCGGTAAACAAGATCATCCCATGGAAAATAAAAATCGAATTTCATTTTTCAACGTTCACTTTTTTCCACTTTCACATGGTTCCCATCCTTTCCTTTTCCAAGGTTTTGTGCTATGTCAATTGATGATGCACTTTTTTTCCCCTTTAGGATGCTTTACACTGCTAACTGCAGTTGTTAAATTTCTTCCCACGTCATCTCTTTTCTTCTCGAGTTCATATTTTCAGACAAGGTAAATTGTGTAGTAACCATGTGTTTTTGTTTCTGAGAGCTTGTGTATATCTGTAAAATTAAAGGCTTTTCCATGACACACTAGTTATCCAAATCAGTGCGTGCTCAATCCTTTTCCATCATTGGGAAATCCTTCAATTTAAATGCTAAAAGGTTCCTCGGGGAAATTTCACTTTTCCGGTTTCAAACCTGGTGGATAGTGGTTTCATTGGTCTACTGATTTTTGATGTTCTCATGACTGAATTGGGATATGGTTGGTTCAATGATTAAGTACCAAAATGTAAAGCATATGTTTGATGCAAATTTACTTGATAATCTTTCTCAACTAAATCTTATTAAATACTTTTTGCAGATGCATGTGTTTTCCATGTTTTCTGAAGGAAATATTTAGAGCTAAGCACAATTGGTATGATGAGTGCATGCAAATCACCTTGTCAATGAAGACTAAATTACTCCTTTACCCCCCAAAAAATGAAGGCTCAAGTTACTTGTAACTTTTATTTGGAATCAACTGCTAATTTATCAGAGTCATTTCTGTGACAAAACATCTCAGCCAAAACCTGGAAAAAGTCTCAAAGTCGCTGCAATTTGTTTATACCAGATGTAATTTTATAGAAGATATTGTAACAACCTAGCCAACTGCGGAAGGCTGCACTTCTACCCTAGCACATCATATTTTACTTGTTTTATGCAGCTTTTGGACTCCAAATTATCTGGGTAAGACATAGCAATCCATCTGAACATGTCCACATATGATTGACCTGCATTCAGTAAAGTAACTCATGTAAAGTATGTCCACTCTAGCTTTTGCTGTACCCTCAGGTTTACTTCTTGATTTCTATGTATGTAGTCATAAAGTATGCTGTCGGTTGTCACTACTTTTTGCTTTACCCTGGAACTTATTCGCTTGACCGGTACATACTTTGGTTATTCTTGGTGTTAAGTATTTACCAATTTGTTGTACCATAAATGTTCTGAGAAAATAATAAGTGCTAACTGATTCAGGAATGTATGGCTTGAAATCTGATGTCATGGATGTTACAAAAGATGTAGATGATCTGCCTTTGAAGGAACTACTTGATGGAAGTTATAAGTGTGCACCTCCTCCCAAAGATAAGAGGAACAAGGCTTCAAATTCAAGTGAGAGTCTCATGCAGTTGGTTATAAATGCGAATTCCATGCTTTGCCTCCAGAAGTCTGTACAGATGCAGAACTGTTCTACTGTTGATAGCAAGCTCTCTTCCGTCCATTCTAATACCAGTTCTTCATCACCAAGTCAAAATGGTGGAGACAAGGAAGAGACCATGACAGATAATCTGTCTACTTCCGATCAGGTGAGTGTTTAAGGTTATTTGTTACTGAAACTGAATCTTGACAGTCGACTTGGTCATTTAAGTCTGCTTCATGTTCCAAAGTGATTACTCCCTTTGCTCTAGAAGGAATTGTTGAGTTTGAATGTAGATTTACAAGGTCAAACCATCTAACTTCGCTATGCATTTGGACATTAGTTACTTTACTTTTTAAGTAAAATCTACACATTAGAAACTCCGCAAAAACTACAAATCACAATAACTTACAACTAAAATTATCAAAATAATATTTGACAAAATTGTAGCCAAAGAAAAAAAATGACTCTTTGGATACCAATGCCACATGAAATGGGACACTATTTTCAGGTTCACAAGGTAAAAAAGATAATTTCAGTAATCTCCTTTTTTTTTTAAAAAAAAAAGATAATGTCGGTATCTGCAAAAAGCTAATGACCTATGTTATTTTTTTCTTTTCTTCTCAAAGGTACAGGAATACAGTGGCAAGGTGCAATCAGTTGCGACAATGTGTCATTCTCCATCATATACACCAAAGGACATGTTGGAGCGCCTCGTACTCACTCCATCCAAGGATTTGGATTCTTTACTTGTGGATACAGTCAAGCTTCCATCTTCAAGAAATAGCAGTGATCTTCGACTAAGCAAGTCATCATCTCAGCGAAATGGCTTGCCCCCTTTTCCTTGGTCACATACTTGCTCTGGGCATCCTAAAACTGTTCCTGATTCAGCTAAATTATCTACAAATAAGATGGTCTGTCAAGGTAGATGGGTAAGAGTGGAAAACACTTTGACTCCTCTGAAAGGTTCTACAGGTTTCCTTGAGGAATTGCAATCACTCACTGGCATTCACAAAGTAGTTCCAACAGGAGTTCAAGTGTCTGGGCCTTCAAAAAATGAAAATGCTTCAACAAACCGTGATAGCCTCACGACATGTGAAAGAATTTCATCATCATTGGCTACCAGCAACACCTCAGAAGTTTCACCAGGTAAATTTCTCAGGGGCTCGAGTGTAGGAGTTGCCGCATTTTTTGATAATGAATTGTGGTTTTGTACTTTCAGCATTCCACTAGAGGGATTCGGTGTAAATCTCCCGTGTGTTGCTTGTTCTCTTGCTCTCTGATTGATATGTTTTGAGTTTCTATGTGGAGCTGTAGGCACTAATCAAAAAGTTATTTTATTTCAAAAACTGGCCATCACAAAGTTCCTAGACATTATTGCCGACACGGACTTCATTCAATCTGTATTCTTGGAGTTTCTACGGAATATCCATCATGTTACATTCTCATTGCTAGGTTTATTTAGGTTGCCGAGCATCATGTTAGAAGTGTATTATTAGCTTTTTCGAAATTATGCTGTATGATATCAAGAAATATCCAGTACAGTACATGCACTGATGCACATTTTCCATTTAGCTTCTAAGAAGTCGGAGATCTTGACAATACTCTATTTCATGCACGTTGTTGTAGACATTTTTATCCTTACGAAGCTCATATTATATCTGATGATAGTAGCTGAATCTCCAGGGATATTGGCTGCTGCTGAGACACTTTGCAAGATTGCTACACATTCATTAAAGCAGAACACTGAGGTAACAACCAAATCGCTGAAGAAACCTTCTCAGAAGGGCATGAGAGCATGTAAATTGACTGAGAAATCTGAAAATCAATTCATAGCACCAAAACCAGTGATGGTATCAAATAATCTGGTTGAAATTGCCGATGGAATACTTCCATCAAAGAAGCTTCGTCTTTCAGTAAACTTCAAAAAAACTGATAGGAAAGGACCAATACCTTGTTCAGCTGAATCAATAAGATCAACTACCGTCAAATCTTTCAGGGAGTCGGAAGGTCTCAGTAACAGCTTTGTAAATAAACCAAATATGTTGTCCCCATATACAAGGGTGATGGATAAGGCTTGTAGTAGTAGTGACCAGAAGCCGAGGAAGGTAGCCAACGGAGTGGAGCCAAGGAGATGACAGAAAGCTTATTTGTAGTGGATCAGACAAGAACCCTTACTGTTGCATTTGTCTATTCCTTCTAACTGCTGTTAGACATGCAAAATATGGTAGGAGATTTGTATAGCCTGTCTCATGGAAGAAATGAATGTTGTAATCTTATGCTGGGCTGGGTTTAGCGTTCAGGCGGGGGGACCATTGCGCTTGTATCATTACCTGTAACATGGAAGCCAGGTACATCGGAGACGATTTCAGTTGCCTCAGTGTACATCATTGATGAGGCAAAATGGTAGAAAAGTTGTCTCTGTAGCGGCATCTGGTATTCCGGGGACGTTCGTTTCGTGTGTGTAAATGTATACGTTATGTAATATTTATGCTCAGGACATTTTCATACTCATTTTGTCCGTGTTGTAGATTCCTATAGCTCATCTTATTGCATCTCCTCTCCTTGCATTTCTATTTTCTCTAACGGTTGATACTGGCAATGGTTGCAATTTGGAGACTTACTTCAAAGTGGTTCAGGTAGTTCAGTTGGACGAAAATTCTTGTGGTTTGAAAGATGATTAATGAGGAGGAAAGTGAGAGTGATTTCATACTCAAGAAGAGTTAGGTGTATGATCAGCCTCGAGGACCACCTCTTCTTTATGCAGTATAGTGACAAACTTATTCAAGACTTCTTCCTATGCTTGTGGATACAATTACATTTTGCTTGAAACCCCTATTAGTTTTACGTTCTATTTATCATTGTATGCTAATTTTATGAAAAGAAAAAAATTGGTTGAAGATGACAACATATGCTTTTAGAAAGTTTAACCTTGCAATAGGAGAACTAAATAAATGGGTTTAACAACAATGTGACTCATTAAGGATACAGTACCAGGAAAAGAATAGCAAAGAGACATTTTTATCCAATTAAGTAATAATAAGAATATTTTTCGATCAAACTATTAATAGAGAATGTTTTATATGATTTTGTACAATTTAAGCATATTTTTTACTCTTAACGAAGAATATAAAGGACAAATAGAAAAGAAAAAGTATTTTAGCTTTCCTTTTTTTATGAGGGGGCGTCTTATTGTAAAATAAAAAAAGACAATAAGGCATGCAGTTTCATAACAACAATCAGGTAATAAGAGATACAAATATGTATAAATCACTCTCCACATCTAGAATAAAACATGAATATGCTACTAACTAATAGCGTATTTGCTACAATGACAAAAATTTTGTTATTATTTTTTTGGAAATTAAGTAAAAAATATTACTTATCTTTTGATGCTTGATAGGTAAATTAAATAAAAATCTTATTTATCATATATTGTTATGTAATCTAATAAATATAGAACTCGGAATGTAAGTCATTTTCTTGATTTTAAAAGAATACAACAACAACATACCCAGTAAAATCCCATAAGTGGGGTCTGGGGAGGGTAGAATGTACGCAGACTTTACCACTACCATAAAAGTAGAGAGGTTGTTTCCTGGGAACCCTCATCTCAAAACCCGTAAGCAGAAATAACTAGAT
>JAABOM020000012.1:18874986-18886424 GCA_011800125.2 Solanum clarkiae | reverse complement strand
TTTTGAGTAATAAAAAATCTCTTCTCCTCCAAAATCTATATAATTTTCTCCTCCTCTCAAATATTCTCCTCCCAACAGAGAAAACATTATAGTACAGCAGAACATTAAAAAAATCACAATTAAGACTGTTAGGATTTTCATAATCAAGATATTTAAGTAATTCCATGCTATAAAACACAATCCATTTTATGAAAAATAAGATTGGTCGCATACAGTTCATGATGTACATCAAATCTTCCAATACTCTGACATAATCTAATTGAGACTAACTTTCACCTTTATTCTTAGCAAGATCAAGGTTCAGATCAATTGATATTTTTGTATTTTTGTAGTTTAAGTACTTAAAATTTTTCTAGTATCATTCAGATATAATGAGATTGAGACAACGCTAGACCTTCAAAAGTTTTGTGATCTTAATTCCTAAGATTAAGTCGACAACTTCTAGATCTTTCATATCAAACTTATTAGCAAGCATATACTTAGTAACATTTATATTAACAATGCCATAACTCATTATTAGCATATCATCCACATATAAACAAACAATAACGATTTTTTTGGAGTGTTTTTAATGTAAACACATTGGTCACAATCATTAATTTTGAAACCATTTGATAACATTATATGGTCAAATTTTGCATGCTATTGTTTGGGTACTTGTTTTAGTCCATATAACGACTTAACAAGCATACACACCTTTTCATTTATAGGAACTATGAACCCTTCTAGTTGTTTCATATAGATTTCTTCCTCCAAATTTTCATTTAGAAGGTTGTTTTGACATTCATTTGATGAATTTCTAGACTATACATCGCAACTAATTTTATTAACACTCGACTTGATGTAATTCTATCGACCAGTGAGTAAGTATCAAAGTAGTCAAAACCTTCACATTGTCTAAATTCTTTAACAATGAACCTTGCCATATAATGATCAATAGTGTCATATTCATTTTTCATTTTTCTTTTGAAGATTCAATTTTGACTGTAAGGATTTATTTTCGGGAGGAAAATCAACTAATTTTCATGTGTGATTATTCATTATGAATTCTACCTCATTATTGACTGCTTTTTTAAAATATTATATTGTGCTCCCAAAGAAGTCATAAAGAATAAAACAACAACATACCTAGTGGAATTCCACAAGTGGGGTATAGGGAGGGGACAATATACATAGACCTTACCACTACCTCATAGAGATAGAGAGGTTATTTTCAAAAATTTCTCATCTAAAAAATCAAGCTCCATAAGCAGAAGATACTAAATATGAAAAAAAAGAGAAAAGAAAGAAAAAAGACTAATAATGAAAAACAAATGATATTATGTATATACGATAAAGTATTCCAAAGAAGTCGAAGTCTCTTTAAAAGTTTGAGGCACGATTTTTAATAAAAATGTTATGAATTCTGGTCCAAAGAAAGTAGAGGTCCTTTGACGTTTGCTACGTCTTGGATTTTTCTTATTATGACCATTTTTCTTTGTTTCTCCTCTAGATCATTTAGTTCCTTCATTAGACAATTCACATTCTCTCTTATATGGGTATATAGTTCTAAAAGAATTTAATATTATCTAATTCAATTACTATATTAATATGATTGTCAAGCTTTTCTGATCTATAAACTAGCAATTAATATGTTTTTATTATTCATAGCATACCCTATAACACACAATCAATCGTCTTTGGTTCAACATTTGTTCATTTGAGTTTAGGAACTCGGACCTTAGCCAAAAACTCCTCACACTTTCAAGTATTTAAAGTTAGGGGGGTGTTGGATTGACTTTTTTTAAGTGATTTTTAAATTAAAGGGCAAAAGTCATAAGTCGGGGATCTCCTACTTTTGCGTTTTCGCTTTTTTTTTGCTACATTTTCAGCTTTAAAAAAGTGCTTTTAAGCATTTTTTTTATTATTCAAATACTTTCAGAATATAAAAAGTACTTAAAAGTTAAAAGCTAAAAAATAAGTCAATCCAAACATCCACTTGAGCTTTCTTTCTTTACACTTTTCATATGGAATAAATTGTGTTTTGCTATGAGAAACTGGATTGAGTATTCGATTAGCAGTAAGGATAGCTTCTGAAACGACCCCAAAATGTGCCCGAAAATGTACCTCGAAAATGTCCATAATTGTAATTTTTATATATCTCAAAGTTCGTGCGTGATATCGAAAATCCGACTTCATATTCTTTTTCAAGAGGCAAAATTAAGTGGAGGATGTATCTAGTCCCGATATTAGAGCAACTGTATCAAAATCCAAAAACTCAAAGTTGGCGATTTCTAGTGAAGAATCACACCCCAGGCGCGATGCACCCCTGTGTTATTTTTGTCCAGTTTTTATTGTTCGGTCCAAGGCCTTTGGGTCTTGGGCCTAAGCCTCCCCATGCGTAAAAATACTTATACTTAGCTATATTTCACCTTCATATCATACAAGACATTCACTAATACTCTCTCAAACACTTAGACAAATATTTTACTCAAAATTCAAGTGTCAAATCTCATTCCAGATCTTAAGGAATTCACTGAAGCTTCAAGTCTCCATTCCAATCTTCATCAAGGAATTCTCCAAAAATAAGGTATGTGGGTTTCAACCATTGGGCTCTTTCACCCATGGTGCCCAAGCTCCCTTTTTACGTAAATTGCATATTTTTAAGATGATTTACTTATGGGTCTTACTTATTATGAATTTGACTATGAGTAATGTTGGGGTTTCATAAAAGTATGACTGTTTAAACATGTTTTGAGCTATGAATCTATGATCCATCTTGAGATTTGATGAAAAATTTTGATGTATATTGCATGAGGATATTACCAAATGTTGGTGGGTGGTTTTAAATTGAATTTTCCTGCATTATTTCACTATTGAATTGCATGGTTGTATACTAGCCTTTCATACCTATCAAGCGTTTGATAAAATGCATTTTTAAGGATTCTTAAAGCTAATAATCATCTATTGTATGATTTATGAGTCAACTGACTTTGTGATGATTTTTTGGAGGCTTTCAAAAGATATATTGAATACATAAAAATGTCTATGATGTTGTGAATGCCGGATTAAGCCCTTTTTCAAAGATGCTATCTCTTGTGAGCCTTTTGATGTTAATGCAAGGTAATATTTGATGATGATCTATTCTGATGTTTGAAGTTAGGCTCACCATTGGAGGTCAAAGATGTTTTAGAGATACTCATGCTATGTCTCTATATCCATTGCAAGTTATTAAAGTATGATTATTATAAGTATTCCATGGGATTAGACTTAGCATCGATGGATGAAGGGTTGCTCTCTTTCCTTGAACTATATGCCAACACAGGAGTATATCTTTTCCCCTTGCGATACTAGTGGATCTATTTAGTGCACTTTACCATGAACATGCCTAATCCAAAATGGGGTGGGTCTCCGTAAGGAAGGTCACTGATTTCGAAATGGGGTAAGTCCCCGTAAGGTGAAGCATGGTCATAAATCTTTTCTAAAATGGTGCAGGATCCCGTAAGGAGGGTTACTTTATCTGAAATAGGGAGGGACCCTGTAAGGTGGAATATGATTTACCTTGGCAGGTAGACCACCTTTTTACCGATGAGGGGTAATCATTAGGATTCCAAGTTGTAGCTCGCTTGATCTTATTCTATGTTGGTTGAGGTTTCTTCCCACACTTATATATTATGATCTATACTAATTGAATGATTTGCAAAGCATGATTTATTTAAGCATTGATCATGCATGTCATATTACTATTATGTTATCTATTGATTATTATTATGCAGTTTAACTATGTTGCCTACCTCTTGTTGCATTGCATCCTACATACTTAGTACATTCACACATACTAACGCATACTTCATGCTTATATGATGTTACCATGTAAGAACTGGAGCTTCACTTGATCATCATTCTCCTCCGCGTGGCTAGTAATATCTATTCAAGCAAGTTGGTGAATCCTCAATTCTGAGGACATGCTTCTCTTGATTTATGCTATGTATTGACTCTTCTTATGTTGGAAATTCACGATTATTAGGGTGAGCCTGGTTGTTTGTATTGGCCCCCACTAAGTTTTATGTCTAGAGGTGTTGTTAGACAAGTTATGAAGTATGCTTGAGTTTTGACTCATCTATGTTATTTAAGTACTAAACTCTCTTCCGCGACCAAAGATATGTGTACGATATGCTAAGAGACTTGTTTGGGGTTCCTTCGGGTTCCCCATTTGTCGTGTCACGTCTACGCCCTAGTTTGAGTCGTGATAACTTCCTACCATAATTTGTGGGGTAAACTAGAACTAATCAACATGACATTCATCATCTCTTTAAGTATTCTATTTTTTCTTTCCGCAATTTCATTGAATTATGGTGAGTAAGGGGCTATTGTTTGATGAATAATGCCATATTTCAAACATATTTCCTCAAAAGAAGATTCATACTTGTCTCCCCTGTCGTTCTTATCATTTTGATCTTTTTGTTAAGTTATGTTTCAACTTCACTTTTGTACTATTTGAATGCTTCAATTGTCTCATCTTTACTACTAAGTAAATAAACATAGCAGTATCACATACTATAAATATTATGAAATACTTCTTTCCACTACAAGATGACATTGACTTCATGTCCCAAATATCTATGTGAATTAAGTCAAAGGGATTTAAATTCCTTTCAACTGACTTATTAGGATGTTTACATATTTAGATTCAACGGAGACTTGACATTTTGACTGTTTGTTTTTAAACTTTGGCAAAGATTCAAATTACTCATTTTTCACAAGGTTTTATAATTGACATGTCCTAGACGTGAATGTCATAGATCATTTGACTTAAGTAAGTAAGAAGAAGTCCAAACTTTATTACTTTCAACAATCATTACATTCAGTTTGAAAAGTCCATCAGTAAAATAACTTTTTTCCTATATATATCTCATTTTTACTAACTACAACTTTGTATGAGACAAGAAAATATTTAAACTTATTATTGATTAAGAGACCAACAAAAACTATGTTCTTCCTCATTTTTAGAACATGACAAACTTTATTTAGAGTCATCACATTATCGGATACCATCTTTAAACATACTTTTTCATAGCCTTCAACTTTTGTTGTCGAAGAACTTTTCATGTAAATGGTCTCATCAAGTCAATGGAGCATATATTGTAAAGGCTTTTTTAACTGCATAAATATGTGAAATGACACCAGAATTAAGCCACCACTCATTGAGATTTCCTACTAAGTTGCATAGAGTAAACACGACACATAGATTATCCACTTCTTCATTCTTCTCAATCATATTTGCTTAATTTTTTTTATGCTTCTTTGAAGAGCAAAAATCAATAGCTTTATGTCCAACCTTTCCACAATCATGTCAATTACCATTAAATCTCTCTTTAGGCAGGTAGTCTTTTGGTCCAGATGACTTCTTTCTTTTTTTCACATTTAGCCCCTTTTAAATAATATTCGACTCTGCTACTGTTGAATTTGTTTGACTTATTTTTTGTCGCCTTGTTGTCCTCTTAAATCTCAATCTTATGATGAGATCTTCAATAGCCCCTGCGTATGCTATAAGTAATTTTTGAAGTTCTTCCAAATTATGCTTTAAGTAATTCTTGATGTCCTTCTAAAGTAGGGGGTAACTTCTCAATTATAGCAGCTCTTGAAAAGTATCATTCACAACCAATCCTACTTTAAAGATTATGTGAATATTAAGAACAAACTTCACATATTCAAATCAGGTATTATATAAGATTATACATTCGACAAAGAGATCATGAGTTATAACCTACAATTCCTGAACTTGGGTAACTACAGTTTTACTGTCTACCATTTGTAGTCAAGGAACTTTGTCACGATGAATTTTTTCCTTCCAACATCTTCAATTTTGTACTTTTTTTTCAAAGTATCCCAAAGTTCCTTGGAAGGTTTCAACTCACTGTACACATTTTACAAATTATCTTGCAACGCACTCAAAATGTAATTTGTAGAATAAAAAATTCGAGTGCTTCCAAGTTTCAGTTACTAAGAGTTGTTCATCATCCGAAGTTCCTGGAGACAGAGAAGAAACATTCTCACTAATGAACCTCTGTAGACTTAAGGTGGTCAAGTAAAAGAATTTTTTTTGCTATCACTTTTTTAAATCAACACTAGTAAACTTCGTAGGTTTTTTAGCTGGTAGAATGGTAGGGGCAACAATTGAACGATTTGAAGGTGCAGTAAATGTTATTGTAGCATTCATCATTCCAGCATTGATTTAATGATTTTACTTGAATTAGTCATTTTTTTGTGTAGATCCCATTTGTGAGATTGTACATGGTATGTTGTTGTTATATTTTTCAAATGTTTTTCTTAAGCCGAAGAATCTACTAAAAATAATCTATCTCAGCAAAGTAAGGTGAGGTCTGCATAAACTTTATATACCTTCACACTAGGTTTTGTTGTTGTTGTTATATGGTCTACCTTCTTCCGGTCTTTCTTATTGGATCGCACCTACGGACAAAGCTATCTTGTGGTCAGAGAATTTATTCTAACGTTCTTCAATAAAAAATTACTCCCGCTGTCTCATTTTATGTGACACCTTTTCCTTTTTCGTCCGTCCCAAAAAGAATATCACACTACTCTAATTGGAAACAATTTACCTTTAAATTTTTTTTTTTACCTGAATGAAATGATTCTTAGCTATACAAATATCTAAAAATGATTTTAGACCACAAATTTTAAAGGTCTTCCTCTTTTTTTTCTTAAATATCGCAGCAAATCAAAGAGTGTCAAATAAAATAAGACGAAGAAAATAATTTTTATAAATATATAACAAATATCAAATTTCTTCTGACTAGTTCGTACCTCGAAAAATGAAAAGTCAATTGTCACCTAAGAATTATTTTGTGTTCAACTATTGAAGGGTGATTGACAAGACTAAAGAGAACTATTCCAAGTTGTGTAAACACAAACTGAATAACATATATAAGTACTTACTTTATATATTTCCACCTTTGTGCTAACTTAACCAAAAACTTTAAAGTGAACAGTAGTTAGTTTGCCATGCCAAGGAGCTAGCTAAAGGCTAGGGTATTTCCAATTGCATGAACTGAACTGTAACTAATTAAGTACTCAATGGCCTTTCCCTTTCCCTTTTATTTTATTCCATTTTCATGTGTTGTTATAAGTGAAAGATCGAAAACATGAGCAGAATTGGGAAATGACTTGAGAATGACAAAGGTCCTGCCACCAGAAGAAAAAATGATCAATTTATTTTGGTCAGAAGAAAGAATATTACTATTCCCCTCACTTCAATTTATTTATCATATTTTGTTTTGTTTAATTTATTTAAAATAACATCTTTTTGTGTTATTTTATGTGAAATTATTTTCTTTTTGGTCTGTTTAAAAAAAGAATGTCATCTTACTATAATTAGAAATAATTTAGTGTTGAATTTTTCCTTTTATCCTTAATGAAATAAATTTTAACCATACAAATATCTAAGAATTGTTTTAGACCATAAGTTTGTAGCAACCACTGCCCTCAAGACTATAAGATTAAATGATATTTTGATTTAAATATAATACATAAATATGACTTAAGCTAATATTTGTGCCTTCGAAATTTGGATTAACACAAGTAGAACACTTAACGTGTATAAAGTTGAATAAATAAACACATGTATCCTACGTGGCCTATTTGTGTACACCAATGTAGAGACACATGTATCTCTACTTTGAATAAATAGACACATGTATGCTACGTGGTTTATTTGTGTACACCAAAGTAAAGGCGCATATGTCTGTTGTTCAACTATATACAAATTTAAAAGTTTATTATTCGTACTCAAAATTGAAAAACATAAATATTAGTTAAAGTCAAATCCAAAGACATATTTATATGAAAAATCTTAGTAGTTTAATTGGTTGACTACCAAACTCTCACCTTGTTGATGAGAGTTCGATTCACCACTCTATAATCCCCTCGCCATTTTTTCTTCCCTACCCCCAATTTAGAAAAAAAGAAAAAGAAATATTTATGTATTTTATGTTTGAAGTAAAAAAAGAAAAGAGTACAATAGACTTGTGGGGCAGTTGTTTAGTAGTCTTCTGGCAAAAGGAGAAAGACAGGATGGCATGGATTTAACAAGTGAATGTGTAAGCTCATCATAATGGATTCCCAAGGCCATTGAAAAATGTTAGATTTAGTGAGTCTACATGTTATTTTGATCAAGTAAAATTCAGAGTACAACAAAAATTATACTCTTTCCGTCTCATTTTATGTGACACCGTTTTCTTTTTGGTCCGTCTAAAAAAAATATCATTTTACTTAAATTGGAAATAATTTACCTTTGAAATTCCCTTTTTACCCTTAATGAAATGATTCTCTACACTTTAATTTATATATCTGAATTAAAATTGACATAAGATTTAAGATATAATGAAAACTTGTGAGGAGATGTATAAATATATCTTTAATTAAGATTGATGTGGTTATATAAACTTTTCAATAAAAGTGAAATATGAAGGATCAAGAAAAATTAATAAAAAAATTATGTCATATAAATAAAATAAGAAAAATAGAGGGATTACCCCCAAAAAAAAAATTGAAAAGAAAAAAGGGGTGAAAATTGGTAAAGGAATACCACAAATGTTCAAGTTTTTGGTGATACCAATTTTTTATTACCTATTCATAAAAGTTGACCTTCTTCTAAATTTGAAAAAAAAAGAGCCTTTGAACTTCATATATCATAATTAATAAACTCCTTTTATAGCCAGACAAATATAATGTTATGCATAACATTAAACTCAGAATATATTATTTATGCATAATATTTGTAGCTTTAAAATAAGGGTGCTCTAATATGATTCATTTGTGAGTAAACAAATATAATATGAAGTCATATGGATTTGTCATAATTTACTTGTCACATATGCAAGAATAAATTCCCAACCGACTCCAACATTTGTGCAATAAATCACCCAAACAGCAATATGCACAACATGTTTATTGTTTTTAAAATTGTTGTTATTCAATTTATAGTTCTAATAATCCTTTAATAAAATCCAAATTGCAGAATTAAGTGGGATCCAAATTGCAGAATTAAGTGGGATATATATATATATATAATATGTTTCGATCTCCATAGACTTTGTGGCCAACAGACATATGTGGGTTCAGAGATTCTTGACAGATTTTTTGACTTCATATATATATAGAGAGAGAGAGAAATTATACTATATTATTTTCCTCTTAGACTTTGTGCTTGACAGGATACATATATCATGCTTTTTCTATATAACCCTGGTCATGGGGATGGGATAATACTACTGAATAGAAAATTATATTCAAGTCTAAGAGAAACATTTTCTTTTTGATACTAATACAAAAAAAAAAAAAATGGTCAGTGATGGCTGGGCTAGAATTTTTTAAGAGAATTCAAATTTTGAAAAAGTTGACACATAAACTAGTCGAAAAGAATTCGACATATATTTACTATATATATAAAAAAATTATTTTAACCATGTGGTGATAGAGGAAAAGATGATTATTGTGGCGGCACTTGTGATAATTGAGGAGGAGGCCAACGTTTTTGTGGTGGTGATGGTGGAAAAGGAGATTGATGGTAATGGCCGGAGAATGAATAGAAGGAGGTGATAGTGATGGCAGTAGTAGGGGAGGCAAAGGTGACGGCCACAATAGCAGGGAGGAGGTGATAGTGACGACGACAACTGGGGAAGAGGTGGTAATGATAAGGTGAGGTGATGATGATGACTGTAGTAGTGGAGGAGGCAGTGGTGATGATGATGGCGGCAACAGAAATAGTGGAAAGACGGTGGCCGTCGAAAGAGTGGCATGGGATGAGTAGAATGGGCAAATTAGAGTTTTGTGTAAATAATAAAATTTAAGAATTTTAAAATTGATGTCATTACTTCTAATCTTAAAATTGTCATCTTTATTCACTAATTGAGATTTGAATCACTTTTTTACTAGTTTTGAAACTTTTTGGTCACCTTTAATAAAAGGCTTGGTCAATTAAGTAGGATTGGTAGGTTTTGAAGTCGAAAACATTTGAAAAGAAAACATAAAATATTTTGGCGAATCTCCTAATAGTTACATACTAAAAATAAAATAGAAATTAGCCATCGACAAATTTCATAACTACATTGTAACATCCCACATCTTACCATACTAATATTATACAAATGAAATATAACATGATTTGGTTGAACTAGTGTTAATTTTTAAAAGTGTTTGAATCTTGTGTTAATGGGTTATATGTGCGTCTAACGCTTAAGAGGGTCGGGTGTATATATGTTTTGTGTCAAAGTGAGGAGATTATGGCCTTAAAATGAAGTGAGAGAACTAAGGTACTTGTAGGACTTAGGAAGCAAGTAGGTGAGTCAGCTACTTGCTTAGCTTAAATTGCTAACTAAACGGAGACGAGACCTGGCGTCGAAATTTTCCAAGTCCGAGTATGAATAAAATTCGTGTTAAGGGTATAACTTTGGGCCATGATTTAACATCACATATGGGCTATATTTACAGCCGAAGGATGATAGTAAGAAAGGCCCAAAGACATCATAAACTCTTGGATACTTTAGGCCCAAAACCAAGTAAGAAAAGTTAGCAAAATAGGGAGCCCAAGTCCACCAACTTGGAGACCTATTTTGGCCCAAGTTTAATGGACAAGCTGCTAGATAAGCAGCTTATTCATGTGTGGTGTAAGATGGTCAAAAGATCAAGAGAAGGTCGGCCAAAGTAGTAGCATAAAGAGGGTCATAAGCAGCAAATATCCATTCACTTTTAATTTGGAAAATTTCTGCTTTCTCCCAACTTTATTGTTCTTCTTTCTTCACCTTATAAAGTAGCTAAATAACTCTCCTAGGGCTCTTGGAGAAGCTTTACACCTTGAAGTAAGTGGTAAGTAAGTTTACACATGTGTTTAGTATAGTTTTCTTATGAAAAACAAGAAGTATATGTTAGTATGTTGGTATTGGAATTTCTGGACAGATTGTATACTAAGGGTTCTTGTGTACTTTTCTTGTTAATTAAGAGGTTTTTCTCTTGTTGGCTGACTTTACTATGTATTAATACTTAGTATTTAAAAATACCCTTTGGAATAACACCCTAAAAATAAAAAAAATAAAATTATTATATTATAACTAAAAAGAAATTTGTTTTAGATATTAAGCATATAGAAGGATCTACTAAAATACCTTTAATATCTAAGCGGTTAATTGAAGAAGAAACTAGAAATATTAAAGATAAACATAACTTAAAATATTACTACTTCGGAGGAATACAAATAATGTTATATGCACATTTTAAAGAAGGAATAAATACACCTATACAGATATATTTAGCAGATGATAGAATAACATATCCCATAAAGAAATCTATATTAACCCAATTAACAGAAAATCTAATATACCAAAAGGCTAAATTCTTATTTAAGCCAGATTTTAATATAAGCATGACAGAACAAAACATAGATA
>JAABOM020000012.1:18846271-18874886 GCA_011800125.2 Solanum clarkiae | reverse complement strand
ACCCCTTATAATATGTATAGAACGCATATAGTTACAGGTTGGTTCTCCCGAGCCTTATCGGCAATGGGTGCCGGTCCATCCTACGGGACTTTGGGGCGTGACATACATAAAAAAATTGTCATATCCTACCTATTTAGAGACAGGTTAGGATAAATTATCACAAAATTTTATTAGCTATAAGTAATTTAGTGGAAGATTAAAAACAAAATTGCTAGCTAATTCCATTTTATTTATTTATTTTGCAGTGCATCAAATGGTTTAAAGAGGAAAGTGAATAGCGTCATAAGGCATATATATAACTCAAGTTCTATGATATGCGGATTTTTAGGCTCGATATAGCATAATTCGAATAATAAATTTGTGCAAGCATAGTCCAAATCAAACAATATGTGTCATGAACTTGAATCGCGATAAAATGACATCAAGGCATTTACTGATCCTTCAATATGATGATTGATCCCTCGGTATATTGGTGGAAAAGATCTCAACAAGGACGTTTAGTCCTAAGTGGGTATTTATAATGCTCCTGAAAGAAGGTGGTATGATGAGGGCGGGTCAAAAAAGACTGATAAGCTTCTAAACCGATAAGATTTTGAAGATAGATGCACATGATAACTTAAGAAAAACTCATATTGAAAAGACTAGAATGAAGAGCTTTACAAAAACAATATAGCTCTAGTTCATATAGTAAGCTTAATTTGAACTCGATATAAGATAATGTGAAAAATAAATTTTACAAATCTATGCTCAAATCAAAATAATAACAATAAACGTCTCGTAGATTTGGATGATAATAATAATAATAATAATAATAATAATAATAATAATAATAATAATAATAATAATAATAATAATAATAATAAAATAGAGAAATAAGTAATTCTTAATTTATGAGACATGACTTTTCCCTTTTAAATATGAATTGTTGTTTTTCCAGCTATAAATTGATGATGACATTGATTTACTTTCAATAAATTCATGATGAATTGGGCTTTTCTCGTTTAACTTTTTCCTCAGTCGTACTTTAGCTATGATAAACACCAAGAAGAGATAGCTTTAAAAAAATATTGGACTTAATTCTAAAATCTTCGAACTTAAAAAATATTTTATTCGTGAAATTACAATAATATTACAAATTATGATTGAAAAAATTAAAAATGAAGAATCAAACTCTTCAGGTTGAGACGCAGATATCCGTCCATTTTAAGGAGATTCAAGCCCACTGCAGCAAAATAATTTCAGCAACTCTAACATATTCTAACAATACAAATATTCATTATTACGTGAGAATGATAAGAGAGATTTGTGTAGGTACTTGAAGGAGTCCATCATCAATTGATAGGTTAAAAATTCGAATGGTCTTAAGTATATATAAAAATATTGTTAAATATTGATCGTCCTATATATAGAAGATGGATGGAAAAAAAAAAAAGACAGAAGAGAGAATTACGTTGAGTGCTAGAGACTAATTAAAATTAATCAAAAGTTATACGTTGGTCATTTTCAATCTATAATTTTTAACTTATAAATAGTATTTTTAGTTTGACCAGACTTTTTAAATTGTTTTTATCCTTATATATTTTCTAATTTCGAAATATTTATCCCAAATATGTGTTCTAATTTACTCTTCACTCGGTATCCATTGTTCTACCTTTCTTTCTTTTTTCTTTTTTTTTTTTATAGTTTTTTGGCTAACATACTTTTAAATATATAGTTTTAATTAAAAAAAATTAAAGAGTATTTAAGTCATTTTGATAAAAGAGTAATTTATCAATATTTTTTAATCAAATATATCAATTCTAACATTTTTATGCAAATACATACTGCTTATAATTCATAAAACGATTACAACACTTAAAAATACTTATAACAAAGAGTAATTTATCAATATCTTTTTAATCAAATATATCAATTTTAACATTTTTATCCAAAACATACTGCTTATAATTCATAAAACGATTACAACACTTAAAAAATACGTATAACATTAGAAAAAATTAAGCTATTTACAATTAACTTACTCAAAACACCCTCTTAATTGATCTTCTACGAATAATGACTTGTCTAACAATAATATTTAAAGTGGTGCATTATTAATACATGCATGACATACAATTAATAGGAGTATATTGTATATAGTAGTTGAAAAAGGTAAATTCAGTGGTGCACTAAAGCTTTCGCTATGTGCAGGATCCAACTATAAGAGTTTATTATATCGCAATTTTACTTTGCATTTCTGCTAAAAGCTAATTCCAAGACTTAAATCCGTGATTTTCTAATCAAATGACAATAACTTTACCAATCATGTAATAGTTGTTTACTATGCTTCCACAATTTTTGCATATATTAAAACATTTTATATCTTCCAAAAGTAAAGCATATGCAAATAAAGTGGAGGGCTTTTGCTGAATATAATAAGCAGCATATAAATATAGTAACTTTTTCTCCAAATAGTACTTAGTACATTGCAATATTTAAACCATAGTACTAGCTAGTCTTATCACTCCCTTTTCCTTAGATTATATAAAGCCATTCTTCTTTCCCCATTCCCCTAATGTTCCTTCCTCATTACCTACTTACACCAAGAATTTCAATTTCAACACATCATCGAAATTCTTAAAATATTTTTCTTTATTTTTTTTTGGCAAATATAATATATTTGTAGAGAGCTTTCTTTAGTCCACATATAGGGAGCAGTATGTTTCAATTAGCTGCTGACTCATTCACACAAATGCTAAGGTTTTGAGAGATGAAAAAAGATTAAAGGTTTTGGGAACGGAAAAAATCATGTTTGGAGCGTCACCCTCAAAATGAGCCTTGCAGTGCGTCATTCGAATTTAGTCGAATTCCACGAGTTCTGAACATCTGGTGAAAAAAAAAAAAGATTAAAGGCCTTAGCAACTGAGCGAATGAGTCGGTGGACTGACTGAATCTTAAGCTTTCTCTGCTTGGACTGAAGGGAGCTCCCTCTTTATACTTAAATGCTCTCCCTTCTAATTAACTCCCTATTTGTACACTAAATTTTATTTCTAGTTATTTAATTAGGTTTTTCTTTTCATATTTAATAAAATTTGAACATAAAATCTCATAATTTATTAGTTTCCCTAGGAAGGTGACTTGCTATAATATCAAGAAAAAGAAAATTTATTTTTAGGGGTATTATTTAAGTTTTACACAGCATCACTAAGTAAAGCTTTAGGTTAGTTAATTTCTATATTTATCAAATCACCAGTTAGTGGTAATTTTTATCATCGACTGTACCCATGTATTTTATCTTATATTAAGTAAATTAATTGTGTAAATATATATTTCTTTTTATATAGTTAGTGCACAAGATTTTAGGGTTTGCAGCACTAAAATATTGTCAACATATGAGTTTTAATTTATCATTATATTTTCAAGATTACAAATTATTAACCTAGTGATTAGCATAAACTCATTATGTTGACAATATATATTTGCTAAGTCAAAACAGTTTGTTAGATATTATATTTGCATTTTGCTGCCTAACAAACGTAATACTGTTTCAGTTTTGATTTTTTTTTTTTTTTTAAGTTTCAGATTAATAAAAGATGGAATACTAGACTTCTCTAAGAAGAGGCTCTGTGACAACTAAAATATTTTTTTGTTGTCCATTCGATATTTGGTGCCTCATTGAAGTTTGATTAATTTGGATTCGTGTTGTGTAAGACTCATTCAGAGAAATACTCTTTATTAAGAATTTTTTTCGTACTCAGAGCATGAATTCAAGACCTCTAATTAAAGTAGTAGTTCATCCACTGTACCACATATTTTGATAATTATGATACGTTAATACATTCTCTTGCCCTCCTTGTAATCAACATGGGGAAGTACTCCATTTGCATATTAATATGATATTTGTCTTCTCATTTCCTTTTTCTTGTTATCTTGCGAACACCTAAAAAAAGTGATGTTTGAAGACCCTTATTACGATGAGAAATTAAGATTAATGCTTTTACAATTAGTTAGAAATTAAAAAAAGAATCACATATTAAATATAAGCAAATAAGTATGTGACAAGTATTACGGCTCATTTGGTGTAATGAATTTGTCGGTCATTTTTCAGTTTATACGTGAAAATTACTATTTTATTCTTTCGTAAATTGTTTTGGACTTATTTTGAATTCTTGAAATTGAGAACTTGTGTTTGAAAAGTGAAAAATATGAATTTTGATACTTTTGGAAACTTAAATTATTGAAAAAGTGAGTTTTTATATCATTTGGAGTTTCGAGTGTCGTAATAGAAATTCATCGATTCCATTAGTTTTGAAATATCAAATTTAGTAAAGGAGAAATGATTGAATCTAATTTGAAGTCTTTATGTAGATTTTAGGTCAAAAGTTGTATAAATAATGAGTTAAAAACGCATGAAGTTTGACTTTGTTCAATATTTGATTGTTGAAAATCAAAATTTTGAAAATTCTAGTGATTTCTAATGGTTAAAAGTAACACTAGAAATGGTCCTGTTATAATTTTTGGAGTTTTCTAGGTCATTTTGGATATTTGAACTTTTAACTAGTTTTAACAAACTTTTTTTCGAATCGAAAAAACCTTGAAATCGAATTCTGATAATTTTATTAAGCCTGAAATGTCATTTCTAGTAGGATTACATGTTTAGTTTGTGTGAATAGAATTCTGAACGAATCTCGAGGGGTTCGTTCCGAGTTTGAATTGAGCTCATTTTTATTGAATCTGGTGCAACTACTTTTGCCCTCCACGTTCATGGGATTGGGTCACGCATTCGCATAGGTTTGTCCTCTCCCTTCTTCGCGTTTGTGAAGCTCTGTCTGATTCACTATTCGTGTTCACAAGCTCCACCCTGCATTCGTGGAGTAGTAAATGTCTAAAACAGTTTTAAAATGGTGAATACATCATTTTCCTCCATTTTTTTAAATCCTTGAGCTTTTTGGGTGATTTTTTAAAGAGATCGTCGAATGAGTAAGTGTTTCTATCCTCAAAATTGATAATTTTCATTATTTTTCTTTTAATATTATCTTAAATTTCATAATTTTAAACATTTAAAAATTGAATTTTTCATAGTCTATATTTTGAAACTTTAATTGATGATTATTCATTCAAATTGAGTTCAATTTTAGTGAGATTTTCGCCCACAAACTCCCTTTCTCATGTAGAATTATAATTATCTAAATTCGTAAAATAATAAATTAATAAAATTAAAAATTTTAAAAATTTAAAAATAAATAATTTGTAATTACATCGACACTAAATCCACTTACCACAATGGCTTTCCACACAGGCCCTTACTATTTTCCTCAGAAATTTTCTCAACCTTTTCTTCTGTAATACGTAATTTGGATTTTCATGAAAAACGACAACCTTTTTGATTCCTCAACCATAATGGACTCTCCTGGTTACGGGTCGGGTACCCAACCCGACTTCTCCTTCGCCTTCAACAACAGCAATTTCTCCGACCGGATTTTAACGGTCGAGATTATTCCGGACCCCAAATCCGACGGTGAGGGTTGTACCACTACTGCCGTTGATTGGGCCCGGAAACGCAAACGCAGGAGAGAAGAAATCAATAAAGAAAATGGTTAGCTCTTTTAAATTTTACTAATTAGGGTTATGCAAAAATCTTTTTTGTAGAATTTAGGGTTCTTTTGGTTTTAATAGCGTATATTTTGGTTAATGAATGTGAAGATTGGGGTTTCACATATCATGCTTTACAAGGAGAAGATGAAAAATTGGATTTGATTTTATTTCTTTTTCTTCTCTGTTTTTTTTTTTTTTAAGTTTAAGTTTGGTATTATCTAGCTATGTTGCTCGCATTTTTCAAAAATATCACCGGGTGCGTGTCGAATTCCTTAAAATAGTGCATTTTTCGGAGAATTTGGAGCAGGTGCGACATTGAAAATGAAGAGTCTGTGTAACTTAGCTATCTAGGACCTCTGTTACAACTGGTCTTTCAGATACAGCATAAGTAAAATTTGGCATCAGATAATTTGCAATTGTGGTTGCTTGAGCCTTGAGCAACAATAACTAATAGGAGTAATCTGTTTGCTATCAAAGAGTGGTTTTTCTGTTTCGGGCGAGTTTGGCTGTAAATGTTATATAATTTTGCATCCGCCACTAAATTAAGCTTGTCCTCGTTCAAAATCATACTTATCAGAGCACGCATTTGAGTTTATTCTCATTCATGTAACGTTTCTCATTTCTTTGCTCATTAGAAAACTTACTCTAGCTTCTTGTGTTTTAGCATAATTTTGCACTTATTAATTAGTTTCTCCAAATTCCGTTGGTTTTTTCTCTCTAGTTGATGCTGATGATCTCATAAACCTTGCAGATGCAGACGTGCTCATGCAACATGATGATGAGGTTTTGAGATGTACTATGCTGGACGCAGAAGATGTCCTTGCTTACGAGAACCAAGATGAAGAAGCTGTTGCGATGGCTGAGGCATCTCCATCCAACGTTGAGATGACTGCAGATCACCCTGGTACTTATGCACTTCCCCACCATGGACCAAATTATCTTATTTCCTTCATTGTACCACTATTTCAAGGGTGTCATTTGTTAAGGATTCGAACTGTTTTAACATAACATCCTGATATATTCTGGCTATGACTCTTCTTGGCAATATGTATGTCATCTTTTCTATGCATAATCTGAAACGTCAATTTTGTTATGATGAAATATTAGGCATGTGAAACCTAAGTTCCTTCATCATTTTGGGTTTTTTCCTCTTTGTTCTATTTCCTTTTGAAACAAGCTTACGGCATTTTAAAGGTGGCGGTGAAGCTTCTGTTGACACTGACTCATCCACAAACTTGAACTCTGCAACTGCGCGTCGAGTTAGAACTGTACACATCAGTTCTCCTATTTTGGCCGCAAAGAGTCCTTATTTTTACAAGGTTAGGAGCCTTTAATGTTCTGTTATTGCTTAATCGGGAATTCTTAATTGCTTGTTTTTATTTGTTTTCTTCATAGTTATTCTCCAACAGCATGAGAGAGTCAGAGCAGCGACATGTTACTGTACAAATCCATGCCTCGGGTTAGTATTAAGATTTTTGGTTGTAGTTTAGTATCTTCTCATTTCATTATATTATCCTTTGCTTTATAAAGTTGTCCTCATAGAATAGTAATATTAACCTGATGATGTCCATTTCAAAATTTGGATACAGTTGTATTAGCTTCAAATGTGTCTATTATCCATCTCATATTTCATTTGGTCAGGCTAGAAAGCTATTGGAATTGCTTGTAGGTTGTACTATATTGTTTTCTATGTTACTTAATCCCCCAACCCAACCAACCAAAAATAGGTAGGTGGGGGAATAAAAAGCACGTTATGCTGTCCTATTTACACAAACTAGCCACCTCTGTGCAATTGATTTGATTCAATAACAAGTTTTAGATGATTAGGATGTGCAATCAGAGATGGAAATTCAGTTTTTTGGGCTGTTTGAATTCTTAGAATTTTGACGGGGATTCTTGTACTCCCTCCTTTCAATTTATCAAATGGTGTTTGATTGACTTGGAGTTTAAGGAAGAAAAACTTTTGACACATAAGTTAAATACATAACATCCCTAAATTACCTTAGTATCTACTACTCTTGAAAGCCATGTCAATTCTTATTGGACATATCATTAAGGCCGTAGTCAAATAAAAGGCAGCCTGCTGTACTATAAGGATCTATTGTATGTAGCCTTACCCTGTATTTATGTTAGAGATTGTTTCACAGCTCAAACCCGTGATCTCCTGTCACATGGCTAAGTAGAATAGGTTAAGAAGTAAAATGTTTTCAATATATAGAAAAGTGTCGTGCTAAATGTATCCACTGCTTTATCTAGATGAGTCATTCTTAATATAGAAGAATTGGACACCAAAACAAGAATCGTGTCTGATACTCCCGGAAGCATTTGTGTAAGACATTGATTGTCTACTCATAAGGTTAATAACATGCTCTGAGCACTGCTGCTGGTTTTGCTTTCTAAGCATATTTGAAGAAGAATTCTTACATAGTTACTTTAACGAGTGAACATAGTTTCTTTAATTTGTGATTACAAATTTCTTCTTTTCACGTCCACCTTTCTTAATCTTTTTCGCAGAAGAAGCTGCCTTCATGGAATTACTGAATTTCATGTATAGCAATACTTTGTCTACAATAACACCTACTGCTTTGCTTGATGTGCTTATGGCTGCTGACAAATTTGAGGTTGCATCATGCATGAGATACTGCAGTCATTTACTGCTCAATCTTCCTATGACATGTGAATCAGCTTTGCAATATTTGGATCTCCCGTCTAGTGTTTTAATTGCTGATGCAGTTCTGCCATTGACAGATGCTGCAAAACAGTTTCTTGCTGCACGTTTCAAGGATATCACCAAGTGAGTGCTCTTCCCAAAAGTATTTTCTTTTATTATTTACTCTGGTTGTTTGAAGTTGAAGCTTAATACTGTTTCTTGGAAATGAAATGTGAAGGAAAGCAAGAGGCTTGTCATCAGTTTCAGCTGTCCTCTTTATCAAGAGCTAACTCCTATTTCATAATGTTCTTTTCCCAAATGCCTACTTCTGTGGTTTTATATACTAGCTGTCGATATCTTCCTGTTTATTATATTACTAACTAGTGAAATAAAGGACCTCCAGTCTTGCCTTCCATGAAGATTTCTAGTATCAGATTTCCGAATGCTTTCAATTTAGCATAGATATCAGAACTTGTTCACTCGTTTGAAATGGTTTCTTGATGGTTTAGGCAAAGATTCGTCAGCTGAACTGTATCCTAAATTCCTTGCCAGGTTCCAAGAAGAGGTATTGAACTTGCCTCTTGCAGGAATTGAGGCTGTTCTCTCCAATGATGATCTTCAGGTTTCTTCGGAGGATGCTGTCTATGAGTTTGTTTTAAAGTGGGCTCGTACCCGTTACCCAAACTTGGAGGAACGACGTGAAATACTGGGGGCATGTCTTTGTCGCCTCATTCGTTTTCCGTACATGACATGCAGGAAGCTAAAGAAAGTTCTAACTTGTAATGATTTTGATCCAGAACTGGCTTCCAAGGATGTCATGGAGGCTTTATTTTTCAAAGCTGAAGCACCATACCGGCAACGTTCGTTTGCTGCTGACAAGCGCAATGGATTAGACCATCGTTTTGTGGAACGTGCTTACAAGTATAGACCAGTTAAAGTTGTTGAGTTTGAACTGCCTCGTCATCAGTGTACCGTTTACCTAGATTTAAAACGGGAAGATTGCAATAATCTCTTTCCTGCTGGTAGAGTTTGCTCACAGGCATTCCATTTGGGTGGACAGGGTTTTTTCCTATCAGCTCATTGTAACATGGATCAACAGAGTACATTCCATTGCTTTGGGTTGTTCCTAGGCATGCAAGAGAAAGGGTCAGTGTCATTTGCAGTGGACTATGAGTTTGCAGTTTGGACAAAGCTAACCGAGGACTATGTGAGCAAGTATAAGGGGAACTACACATTCACCGGTGGCAAAGCCGTTGGCTACAGGAACCTGGTTGGCATACCTTGGACTTTTTTTACGGCTGAGGATAGTGTATACTTCATCAATGGAATTCTCCACCTTCGAGCTGTGCTTACTATCCGGCAATGAACTCTTAGGTTCTAACATAAAGTCTTTGCTTACAGCCATACTGGACTTTTTGGATGTCAAGAGGGCTTTAAGATGAAGAGGAATGCCAACTGTAAGATATTATCCAGCCAAGTGTCACGGATTTAGAACTCTTGCTAAGACTTTTGTGCGACACTTTTTCCCTTTTCCAAGATCAAGTGGCGGCTCATGACACAAGGGTCTGTTTAAAAGGCTTAAATTGTACATATAGGTTCATTAAGACTAGTGGCTATGTAGAAATTGTTGTATGGGCTTGTTTTATGTACCCTCCTGCTGTATATACTGAAACTAACAGTCAATAGCTTCATCTATATGAATCATCATCGTTTAATTACTCAGGTTCAGCAACCTTACTTTCTATGATGTACAAACAAATCTCCAACAAAATTAAAGACTTGTAACAAACCGCATGACCGAAGGTTGAATGAAAATTACAACTGTTAGAAGCCAATGAAGCTCTTTCTCAGCAAGCACAGACATGGTCGCAAAAAATAATCTAACAGCCATGAAGCAGAAGCAGAAGCAAAAGCAAAACAGGAATTAAGGAGCAGAACATTAGCTTGTAACAGCATCAAAAGCCTCCAATGCTACATTGCTATTCATTTATGCTGCATCAAAGCTTCAAAATGGAAGATGGGAGTTGAAGATGTAGATGATACACAGATGAGCAAAGAGGAACAATAGTCTAGACAAACGGAAGCAAAGGATTGAACTGAAATTCTTTCACAGAAGCAGACAGAATATCTGATTATACACTAGAACAAGCAAATTCCTGATAGAAGATTGACAGATCTATGTAAGATTCCAATTTTCTAGGGTGCACTGTCAATGAACAACTGTATTCAGAATTTCACTAAGGCACTTCCAAGGTTGGTGATTTTCATCATCAAGCACGAAATGGGACAAGGAATAACTTGAGCATTCAAGGTAAGAGAAGACACTTATTTCAAGTCTCTTTCATAAGTGAAACTGATTGCAGAAGAACTTTCACATCAATCACATAAGTGATGCTCGCTTACTCCAAAATTGATTAACATGCACAACCTCTTCATCAGAAGAGAAAAATAAAGCAAAATAAATTTGATTTTGATATCGATTTCTTGTGGTGAAAAAATGTATTTTGATTCATGGGAAATACTTGAAAACCATCTCAAAAGCCAAATAGGAACACTACTAACACATCATTATTACTCATTGTTCATAAAACACCAGTGAATTTTAAGAATTTCAATCAGTTTAGCCCCCATTTGGGCAAAATTATAGTTACTGAAAGCAATCTCAGAAATCTTCAAACATTTATAAAGTAAATGCAAAGCAGCAGTTGTCTCTGAAAATGTCAAAGAACAACCTTAAATATTGTAACAAATATTTTACTTAAATACTATAAAAACCTGGCAGAAATGCAGCTTTGAGTTCGGATAAGACATGATATGCATAGAACAGACAGGACAAACAACATACCCAATGGAATCCCACAAGTGGGCGTGGAGAGGGTAAAATGTATGTAGACCTTATCACTGCCTCATAGAGATTAGAGGCTGTTTCCGGAAGACCCTCAGCTCAAAAACTTCAGGCCCCAAAAGTAGAAGATACTAGATATGAAAGAGAAATGACTAAAGTGGAAAGCAAGTGATAATATATAAATACAATAAAAGAACCAAATATGAGACATATAGCATCAACCAGGATAAGAGCCACGACATGGTTCCCATATTTCCCCCAACCACATACTCATTATTGTTTGCCCTTTAAATTTAAAGCATTGTCTCAGCCATAACTTTTAAATGAAGAATTGCAGCAAATCTATCCTTGGCCTCAAGGTTCATTCACCATCATAACAATAGCTCTCTTTCACAGTAAAGTATTACCTACTACTAAGTCGATAGTTTAAATCAACCTATACAACATATAATGCTCTCGAAGCAGAGCATCGAAGACAAAACACATGATATCTTCCAACATAAAAATATTAGCTTGGAGAGGGAGAAGCAGTAACAATCCATATATGAATAAAAATGCGATGCAATGTAGGCAAAGCAACTTCTTTTACTTCAATGAAAGAAGTCATTTGATGGCCAAGGCCCTGCTCTGTAATGTTCAAAGGCATACAACATTATTAACTGAAGAACTAAACGAAAAAAGCTTACCAATCTTTCTTATGCCTAGCAAATAAAAACTCTCAACAAGATATATTGGAATTTTAAATGCCTGAATTGCACAATTTAAAATCAAACAGTTGACAAAGCACAATTAATACCAGAGATTTTGCTGCAGCAGCATTACACTCGGGCTTTCCTAGCAAGTTTCGCCCACTCGGTATGGTATGCTCCTGGCATGTCAACCCTCTCATAAGTATGTGCCCCGAAATAGTCCCTCTGAGCTTGCACAAGGTTTGCGGGAAGCCTGGAACGCCTGTAGGTGTCGAAATACTGAAGACTAGAAGACATTCCAGGAACACTAATTCCCTTCTGGACAGCAAGTCCCACCACTCTCCTCCAAGCTGCTTGCCTCTGCACCATCTCCCTCGCAAACTCCGGGTCAACCATCAAGTTAGCCAAATTAGGATTTCGCTGATACGCCTTCTTAATTCGATCCAAAAACACTGCCCTGATAATACATCCACCTTTCCAAATCCTTGCTAGCTCCCCCAAATTCAAACTCCAACCCTTCTCAGCGCTCTTCGCCCTTAGCAAATTCATCCCCTGAGCATAACTACAGATTTTGGACGCATACAATGCCTGCCTCACATCATCGATCAATCTCTTCTTATCAACACTACTGCCATTAATATCAGAACTCATTTCCTCCTTCAATCCTTCCTTCTTAAAAATCTCAGAGGCTTCTTCCCTCTCTTCCTTCAATCCACTCATGTACCTACTGTCTAACGAAGCAGCAATCGTCGGAGCTGCAATAGACAGCTCCGCCGCCTGCTGCACAGTCCATTTCCCCGTTCCCTTCATTCCCGTCTTATCCAAAATCTTATCGACTAACTCCCCATTTCCGGTTAGTTCATCCTTCACATTGAATATATCCGCTGTAATTTCAATCAAAAAACTCTCCAATTCTCCACGGTTCCATTCAGCAAAAATATCAGCCAATTCAGAATTACTCAACCCACCTGCATTCTTCAACACATCATACGCCTCCGAAATCAACTGCATATCACCATATTCGATTCCATTATGCACCATTTTCACAAAATTCCCTGACCCTCCTTCACCAATATAAGTAACACACGGCCCATCCTCAACTTGAGCCGCAACCTTCTCAAGAATATCTCGAATATTCGTATAAGCCCTATGTGACCCACCAGGCATAAGCGAAGGCCCATTCCTCGCACCTTCTTCTCCACCAGAAACACCCATACCCAAATACAAAAGCCCATTTTCCGACGCCTCATTAATCCTCCTTTCAGTATTCTCATACCACTCATTACCTCCATCAATAATCGTATCCCCAGGCTCCATATACTCAGAAAGCGCAGCAATCGTTTGATCAACAGGAGAACCAGCTTTAACAAGAATGATAACAGATCTGGGCCGTTGAATTGAAAGCACAAAATCACGAGGATTATACTGTCCAATCAACGGAAGCTGTCCTTCATTCTGAGCACGATCTAGGGTTTCATCAACTTTGGAAGTGGTTCTGTTGTAAACGGATATGGGGAACCCTTTCTCGGCTATGTTTAAGGCTAAATTCTGACCCATAACAGCGAGACCAGCCAACCCAATCCGAGATAAAGCTTGAGCAGTTGCAGCACCTTCCATGGTGAATGAAGGAAGACGATGATTATGAGGAGAGTGAAGAGAGGGATTCTTGAAAATGGAGTGAAGAAGATGAATAAATAGGGAAATGTTTGGTGGGATATTTAGGTAATAATAAGAGAGTGACGGACTCGTCGAGGGACTGAAAGGGTAGCGGCCAAAACAACCAACGAGAGGTTGGCCCAGTCGTCCATGTTTCATGATCTTCGTCTCAAAATAAGTGTCATTGTATGTTAGATAGAATAAAATAATAAATTAGTAAAGTATGTATATTTAGGATTTTTTTATCACATAACTAGTGCCGAAAGTTCATATTAGCACGGGCTCAATACAAAATTATTTTTTAGTCTCAATTTATATGATGTTGATAGATTTTTCCTATGCATTTTAGAAGATACTCCAAATTATAATTGAAGCAACTAAAAAAATATTATGAAGTCATTAAAGCAGACACGTTAATACGCAGTTGCTTGAAAAGATTAAATTAAAAAATACGTGAAATACTTTTTGTTGACCTCACATAATAAAGGGGAAGAAGCAGGATAATCGGAAGCTGCTCAAGCAGGCAGCTACGACCGAAAGGTGCTACCTTATTTCCTTATATATAGATAGTAATTTGAAAAAAAATCATAATTTATAATATTTTTATTTTAAAATATCAAACTGTTTAAAAATAATAATAGCATATCCAGTGGAATTCCACAAGTGAGATCTGGCAAGAATAAGATGCATCTGACCCTACAACTATCTCACACATATAGATAGACTAATTCAAAAAGACCCTTATCTAAAAATATTAGGCCCGAAAATAGAAATATCAAACTATTTAATTTTATTAATTAAATTAATTCTCAAAAAGCATAATTGATAATTAGATGTAATGAAGAAAGGAGTATAAATGAAAGGCTATTTTTTAATTATGGTATATTAAACTTTTAATTATTTCAAATTATTTTTCTAAATACGTGAATAATTGAGATTATATTAAATAAAGAGTAAATATAAGAAAATCTCAACAATTCTTTTAAATTTTGAATAATTTACTTATTTAAAAGAAAAACAGTCTAACAATTTACTGAATATGAATTAAACTTTAGAGGGAATATGGTTTACTAAACCATCCTTATATAATAAATATTTTTTAAAAATTAAACCTATTAAAAACATGAAGTATATGATATAGTTGTAAATTATAATCAAATCAACATTACCCAAGTATAAATACAAAAGTTGAATTTGAAAAAAAAAAATTGTAGATGAGCAAATAATTTAATTATTATATAGTTTTCTTAAAATCATAATTCTCTCAGTTTAATATCATTAATAGTTTATTCGCAACCAAATCAGGTTGGGAGAGTACATTTACTAGAAATGTATAATATGATAGTTGAATTTTCTTTTTAGGATAATATTATTTAATATTGTCAAATAAATATCACAATCTAAAATATTTAAAAATAATATCATTATCTGCACATTGCACGGGTACATATACTAATTATATTAATAATGCAGAGTTAATTAAGCACTAATAATAAATGTTTTACAAGATTTTTCTTTTTACCTATATCCAAAATATCTCTTAGAAGCGTTGAATACGACGACGTTTGCTAGTTAGCAACTTGGTGCTGCTGTGGAAAGGTGTATCCAGGTGGAACAAAAAGAGGAAAAATATCTTGGTCAAAGGAAAATATTTTTTCAATGGAATTAAGTAGAATAGAAAAAGATTTTGATTTTCAACCAAAAAAAAAATTAAGACTTTTCATAAAATTAAGTGAATGCTTCTTAGGAAAAAATCTTAAAAGGACATGATAATGATTTTTAAGATAAAATTAACTCATTTTTTTTCTTTAATCTGATTTTCGATTCGGTTATGAGCAAACAGCTTGTTAATTTTTTTCGAGTCATTGTCTGCTCATAAATAATATTTTTGTTGAAGATTTTAGTGGAATTGGATGATTTTGCTTGAACCAATTAAGTAGAATCAAGCTAATTAAGGTAAGTACAATCTTTATAAGGAAAAGTATTGCTACTTTTTTTCATATCTAAAATGAAATTATAGATACATTTATCATGAAAAAAAAGGCAAAAAATTACATCAGTAATAAACAACAACATATTCAGTGGAATCTCACAAGTGAGATTTGGGGAAGGCAAAATGTACGCAGACCTTATCTCACTATCCCATAGAGGTAGAGAAACTGTTTTAAAAAACTCTTGTCTCAAATATCAAGTTCTATAAGTAGAATAAACTAGATATGAAAAAAAAAAACAAAAAAAAAAATTAAAAAAAATTATATTATTAAAATATAATGCAGACATTATTAGGATCTAACAAGTAGATTATATTGCAAATTGCAGCTTAGTATTAATTGGTACCTTCATTATGCCAAAGGACGTTAATAGCAAGTGACCAACAAAAGGACAAAGAGCAGCCAGGCACCCTTTGACTTTAATTAAATTAAAAAATTTGACCCTAATTCAAAGCAAAGTTCTTTTAGCCTTCTTATGTGGCAATAATATATGAGCACAATTTCATAAGTGGAATATAGGAAAGACGGTATGTATATAGTTTATGTCAATAGATAGAGAAGTTATTAATCTGAAATAAATATATTAAAATTGAGTATCAAAAAAATTATAAGCCAAAATTCTTTCTTAAATTTAGAAGATATGATCTCCTATAGCTAGCTATAATTTGAAATGAAAAAGTAATTTTTGAAAATCTTTTATGATTTAATTGCCAATTTCATGTATTTTGTTTTACCAAATTTTTATGATGTTTCATTGATCTTCTATAAAAAGAATTACCTAAAACAATGTACATAATGATCATAAAACTGATCTATATCCAAAAGCAATATGGGATCAATTTTTTTTATGAAAATGAAAATATATGAATATGTTCATTCTCATGCCTTAAAGGAAAATGAAAATATAGAGTTTCTTTTTTAATGATAGTAGCAGTCGAATTAACTTACATGCATTTTGATTAATTTCACGGGATACTTGTCACGTTCTATCAACAACAAGTATGAGATAACTCTGTCCACAAAAGGCATGAACCTAAGACCTTATAATTCTCAACCTTTTCATTGACTACTAAAGAATACCCTTGATGCTAAAATATATAAAACACTTTGTATGCGTAATACTATATATAAGAAGTTTGATGTACAAATTATCAAATAAGTATAATCTTATAATGAGAAATATACAGCGGAGAAGTCACATATTCCTCACCAACCAAATACTAACTAAATAAAATAAAAATCTTTTGAAGGGTAAATTTAAAACATTGTAGAAATAAAGGGGTTAACTGAAATATAAAAATAAAATATTTTCAGTAAGCTTTATAAACAAGTTCAATCTTTTCAATAAGCTTTAAAAATAAAAATAAAATTTAACTGAATGTATTTGAAGGGTAACTTTAAAACATTGTAAAAAAATATAGAGGGGTTTATTTTGGACTTTTGACACGTAAAATTCATCATGTCAAGATTTTGACTTGATTTAAATGAGCAAAATCCATTAGAATTAAGACAAAATACAAGACGATTTATTATCGATAAAACACAGAGCTGAAAAGTGTACATATAATCCTAAAAAATTCATTCTACTATGGTGGGAATCCATATTTATTTTTACATTCAAAATATATTAGTGACTTTATTCTTCTTCTGTTTACACGAGTTCCAATGGCATATAAAATGGTTCCAGAACAAATTGTGTATGCACATGTATATACAATAACTTAAATAGTACAGCATAAGATGATTGGTATTTGGGAAACACCATTTTTGTGCAGAGCAAGTAATGGCATCTTTGTGCAGGACAAACCCACCCCAACAACGACGATATATTCGAATTTGGGTAGATGGGAGTCCGGCTCTAAAACAACTGATGTATAAAGGGCACGCCACTCGTATTGTTTTATTCTTGTCTCAACCAAACAAACTTAGAATCATCCACTTATTGCAGAACATTATAATGGAAAAAAGAAAAAAAAGGTATTAAAGTTTAGTGCTAGAGTATTAAGGATCACTTAACACGAGGTTGTAACTTACGCCCCAGTGAATTTTTAGTAATCAGAAAAACTGGGCAGTGTATCTTTAAGAAAAGAAATAGTATACAAGCAAACCTTTGATAAATACTGGTCCAATAGCCAATCTCAGAATCTGAGACAAGTGATAAATATAGATTTAAGTTTCAGCCCTCAGGGAGCAATCCCACCAAATAGACACCTGCGGATCTGCAAGATTTAGGAGAGAAATTAAGAAGAGAATTCTTGGAAACTATCAAGAAGCAATTATAAAATCTGCAAAAGTGATGGAAGCACTTGTTTGATGGACACAATCACCAGGACACACTTTAAGTAACTCTTCTCACCACCACCCACCCCAAAGAAGAGGAAGCAACAGCAGAAAGTTCGCTCCCACCTCTACTACAATGACTAAAAACTGGACTCATATTACTGGTGAGTGGTATGTCCAGTCATTTTAAGTCTATCTTCACTTTCATCTGTCACTAAGCTTGTCTTAACACGTGCTTGCTGCTTAAGAATTATGTTACCCCAAAGAGGTTTGAATATTGAAGTTTCCGCAAGTCTAGTCTCAACAAAGACTAGAAAGCAACAGATATTCCCACTAACCCAAAGTACCAAAGTTCAGTCATAAAATCAATAGCAGAGGAGCCTATTGGAGATTCCTAAATCACAAGGTTAGAAGTACAAAATGCCATTTGAATTGGAATGTAAAAAATATTATATGAGAACAGCCTAATCAGCAACTTTAAGCATCAAGAATGCCTATTCCTTCCCCAAAAAAGAAAAGAAAAGATAATCTTCATCCACATGACATTTGAAAAATAATAAGTTATGCATGACAACTAAAAATGACAGCGGTAACTTGGCAAAGGACCAAAATTCTATAAACATTGGTAGAAGGGAAACTAGTGAATTGGCAAAGATAAGAACACAGAATTGTGAGTGTATAGAGGTAAGAACAAAAGCAAGAACCTCAGGTAGTTTTTTGCGGAACACAACTTCCAATCTGGCATCAAGAGTGTTCTCGCACACAATTTTCCCATCTCGAGAAGCCAGTACCACTCCTCCAGAGCTGTCAGGATAGGGAGAGATTAATTATATAGAGGAGTTACTTAACACTGCAGACAGATATATGAAGAAACTTACCAAGAAGGACCATGTGCATTATGATGGGATGGGGCTGGTGGAAGGTGGATGTGATCAATTATGATCTCGGGTGAGTGGACCATTGCCTTCTCAGCATACTCCTCCTTTGCTGCATCCAGTACATCTTCTACCAGGTTTACATCATCTTTCCGGCAACGCAGTAAGACAGAAGGCTCTTTAAGTCTGAGTAAACTCTACAATCAAAGAGTAGTACCCATCTTATTCCCAAAGAAGCCAGCAACATTTAGTTCAAAAGGCACGTCGACACATTGACACTTAAGCCATTATGGCCTTAGATAACATAAATTGTGAATAGTTTAGCTGTTAATCATTGTATCACATTTTTGAGATAGAACAAGAATAAGGAACTTATTACAAATTAAAAGAAAGATCATATTGCAATGAATATATATGGCAACCTCAAAATTCCATGAAAGTTTTTTTTTTTTTTTTGAAGGATCTAAATTGAAGAGGACAAAAGAAATACAAATTGTTTGTAACAGCAATCAAATCCTTGGTACCTAGAACTGCAACCATGTCTCCTATAACCTTAATAGTTTAACCACCACTCTTGACTTAGAGCTTGTTTAGATTGGTTTTTGACTTATAATCCGAAGTCATAAGTTGAAAGTCTAACTTATGGCTTTTGGCTTATTTTTATCATTTTAGCTTAAAATCAAGTACTTATAAGCACTTCAAAATTTACCCAAACACTCCAAAATTGCTTAAAAACACTTAAAATAAGCGAAACCAAACAGGCTCTTAATATGAAATAAATGTCCACAATTTTTATGTAATCATTTTTTTGACAAATTCAGGAGATACCATTGAAACAAAATATTCATATAATCTGGCATAAGATGGTGCAGAAAATATATGTACAACACCATATCTACTGAAGATATTGATGATCATCTGATGAATAGCTTGTCTTTTGTAAAACAATCTTGTTCCAGTTTTGATAATTTGTTTAGGAGAATCTAGAAGCAAAGAATAAAATCTCATGGATTTATTGTTAGTCAAAAGTACCTGAACAATAAGATCATGCAGAAGCTTCTTATAGCTATGGTGGTTGTGGTGATGGCTAACACGTAAGATCTCCTTTGCTGCAGCTTCCTTCATGGAGCTAATCAAGTCATCCTGGGCTTGAAGAACTTTGATCCGAGAAGCATTGAGTTGCATGGAATACTCACTGCAAGAAATGCATAACAAAAGAAAGTCAAAAACTATGTTGGCCGATAAAGCTAAAAGTAGATTATTTTTTTGAAAAGAAGTTCAATTTTCAGTAATTCAAACATGATTTTGCTAACTCCAAAACCGAACATCACAGTGAAATCAAATCTCATTTGACCATGAGGCTTATGTTAAAAAAAGGAAAGAAAAAAGTCACACATAGCAATATGTTCAAATCAAGCTAGAAATTACTTGGTCCTACATGGATTGCTATTAAACAGAAAGGTATTACAGATGAAAGCAGAAATAGAATCAATGGCAAACATTGAAGCCTAAATATCCAGTAAATGCTAGTAATAATTAATAAAGTGTTATAAGCAATTCTTTTTCTAATCGATACCCAACACTAAGGACCATGGAAAATATAAATGCATGATGATGCAACTTAATTTTAAGTCAGTCCAATTAAAAATCATATTGTTTCAGATGAATACAAACATTGTCATGCCAAATCAAAAGGTATTTATTATAGTTAAAGTGCAACATCTTTTGAATATATAAGATGGCAAGGAAGGAGGCAAAGTTGGCTGTTAGGGCAGCAACAACAGCAGTTTTCTCTTTTCAAACACTTGTCTGATGAGCTAAGGGGCAAAGACGGAGATAAGAACTCACACAGAACAGCCAAGGAAGAGAGAGGAAGGCCTAAGATCTGAACCAAGTGAAGTGCATCAAAGACGGGGAAGACATAGTATTAGTGGAGGGCACTCACTACATGGAGGTGACAGACATGATTCCGTTATCTCTTGAACAAAGAGAGGGACAGAAATATTGTGCAAGGAGAGTTGAAGCACTCGGATAGATGGTGAGTTATTGGATTACAGGTCTATAATGGTTTACGAGCTTAAGGATGTTATTCGTAGGATGAGCAAGTAAAAAGCGACTAGCTAGATGAGATTGTGATGGTGCTTTGAAAGAACATAGGCAGGACAGGCTTGGAATGGCAAACTAGGTTGTTTGATATCATTTTTAGACCAATAAAGATGTTCGAAGAATGAAGGTGGAGTACAATGATTTTGTTGTTCAAGAATAATTGTGATATTCAGAAATGCAGCAACTATAAGGATATCAAGTTCCTGAGGCACGCTATGGAAGTGTGGAAAAGGGCAATAACAATCAGAGTGAGAGGTGTGTATATCTCTGAAAACCAATTCGAATTCGTTCCAGGACGATATACCATAGAAGTCATTACTCTTGTGAGGAGACTAATGGAACATTACAGGGATAGTAAGAAGGATTCATGTATGGTGTTCCTTGTCCAGGAGAAGACTTACGACAAAGCCCCAAGGGAGGTTCTTTGAGATGCTTGGAGGCTAAAGCCTAGAGAAGTACATGTGGGTTACACTAAGGCGATTAAGGACATTTAGGATAGAGCAAAGATTAAGGTGAGGACAAGGGGAGGAGACTCAAAGCACTTCCCAATCATGATAGAGATGCACCAAGGATTAGCTCTTAGCTCATTTCTTTTCACACTAGTTATGGATGAACTGACATGGCATATCCGGGGTAAGGTGTGATGGTGTATGTTTTTCGTAGATGACATAATACCAATTGAAAAGATTCATGGTGGAGATAACACTAGAGTGAAGGTTTGGAGACATACTAATGAGTCTAAAAGGTTCAGGCTAAGTAGGACCAAGACTGAACTTTTCATTGTAAGTTTGTGATACTATGCATAAGGTCGTGTAGAAGTGAGGCTTGATGTTCAGGCCTTTAATTCAAGTATTTAGGGTCTTTAATTCAAGGTAATAGGGAGATCAATGATGACTGTGTGATTTGATCGAAATTCTGATTTTGCAGACACAGAATGAGTGAAATGGAGGCTCCCCTCCAGAGTCTTGTGATAAGAAGGTATAGTCAAAACTTAAACGTACGTTCCATAGAATGGTGGTTAGACTGGCAGTATTGTATGCGATAAACTATTAGTCGGTCAAAATTCACATATTCATGACATGAAAGTCGTGGAGATAGGATGTTGTAGTAGATGTCTGGGATACTAGGAGAGATAAAATTAGGAATGAACATATCGGGGACAATGTAGGTGTGACCTCTATGGCGGACAAGATCAGGAAAGTGAAACTGAGATGATTTGAGCATGTGAAGAGGATAAATGTAGATGCCCCCATGAGAAGGTGTGAAAGTGCGGCAATGGTGAGCTCTTAAAGTGGTAGAGGCAAGCCGAAGAAATATTGAGGGGAGGTGATTAGACAAGATATGATGCATCTTGAGCTTAATGAGGCCATGACCTTAGATAGAAGAATTTTGAGTTCGTGGATTAGGTAAAAGGATCTATCTCTTTCTTGCGAGATAGGCTTGGTGGTCGTACATGGAATTTCTTTCTTACCAGTGGTATTAGCACCATTCTCTTAGTTTCTTGTTCTTCGGCTTCGGTTATCACTAGCGCTTTTTGTGTTTCAACCAGCAGTTTTTGTGTTTCGATTATGCATTATTTTGTTGTCCTTACTATTCTTTCCTCTATATGTTGTGTGTCTCCTGTTCTTCATTTGACATAATTTCCTTGTAGTTACTCTCATTTTTATATCCTTTTTCAAACTGCTTGGATATACCTTAGTTTAAGCCAAGGGTCCATCATAAATGACCCGTCTATCTTGACGAAGCAAGGGTAAGGTACCATGTATTTTAGAAATATCTGGATCCTAAACATTACTTTAAGAAAAAATTCAAGTAAAAATTACAAATTAAGATGGAGTATTGAACTTGACTCTTCTTCCACAAAGAGCAACATTTATAACCAAAAGGTTCGAAAAATCTCAAATATTTAATCACAGTCACAAATTAGAGCAAATTAGAGAAATCACATTTTCTTACGAACGTCCACTTGTTTCTCTTTGCGTTCGTATTCCTGTCTGATCTTCTTCTTCTCCGCTTCCACTAGCTGCAACTTCTCAATGTTGAATTCCTACCAAAAAAAATCACAACCAATGTATAATACATGAGATTAACTCAACTTAATTCACTTCGAAATTCAAAACTAAAACATGATTTTTATACTTCTTCAGCGGAAACGGAAATCTCATTGGCCTTCTCCTCCGCTTCTTGGTGGATGAATCTGACCATCTGCTGAATCTGCTTGGACACATCTGCGTCGTTCATTTTGAGATCGGGAAGGATCGAACGATGATATGAAGTGATTTAAGATAAAGCTCTTCTGGAATCTTCGTTCTCCGATGAAATGTGGGAAGTTTCTGATAGAGCAAAGTCAGAACATTGAAGCAATAGATAATTGTATTTGTAGTCTTATGCCACTACTTCTTCAGCTACACATTACTGGTTTTTAAATTGTCTCTTAACAAGATGAATAATAAGCCAATTTTATTCCTTCAAACATAAACTTTTTTTTTGACCCCTAAATTTGCTAAAATGGAGCACTTTTTAATCCAAATTAGTGAAAATTAAGTTTTACAAATATTAAACCACATATCAAACATGCTTCCTAATGAATTATGAACTATGTATATGGATTATGCTAACCAGCGATTTGGATGTCTTGATTGACATGTGATGACAAATTCATAATGTTAGGATTTGAGAGTGAAGGTCGAATGTTCATATCTGATTTCTTTAGAAGTTAACATAATAATATTTGATGAAAATATCTTTTCCTTCACCATAATAAAATTTTATTTGTTGAACCAAACTTTGAAAGTTTGATATTCAATATCTGTTTATAATTATTGATTATAAAAATTAAATTTTGAAAACATAGAATATTTCTGCCTTTGGGATTTGAACTGAGGGTTTTAGGAAATAGTCTCTCTACTTCTATGAGGTAGCGGTAAGGTCTGCGTACAATCGACCCTCCTCAGACCCCACTAGTGAGATTATACTGGATATGTTGTTGTTGTTGTTGTATAAGCAAACAAGGAGAGGACCAACACAGTTGCTCAGTATTGTACTTAGAGTTATTAGAGGTGTACCATGGCTGCACAAACATTTGGCCCAATATTAATTGGGTATTAAACACGTGAGAAGTTTTAATTGTGTATTATACACGTGGAAGTGTTATATGTTTCCACGTGTGAACTAAAAACCTTATAAGCAAACAAGGAGAGGACCAACGCAGCTGCTCAATATTGTATTATGGCTGCACAAACATTTGGCCCAACATTAATTGAGTATTAAACACGTGAAAAGTCTTAATTAGGTATTATACATGTGGAAGTGTTATATGTTTCCACGTGTGAACTACAAACCTTATAAGCAAACAAGGAGAGGATCAACACAGCTGCTCCGTATTGTACTTAGAGCTATTAGAGGTGTACCATGGCTGAACAAACATTTGGCCCAATATTAATTAGGTATTAAACATGTGAGAAGTCTTAATTGGATATTATACACGTGGAAGTGTTATATGTTTCCGCATGTGAACTGCAAACTTTAAAAACGCAAACTCCCTCTCTTTGAAGGCAGAAGGAAAAATTTGTGAGCTTAAGCTGGTTAGTGTTCCTCAAAATTTCTCTCCAACAAACCCAGATTGAGGCTCGTCCAAGGTAGAAATTGGTAAGTTTTTTATGGACCTCTTTGGTTTTCAAAGACATTATTATTCTGCTGTTGCTTGGACAGTTTATGTTGGTATTTCTGTTGTAAAATCGGGGGTTTTGGAATTTTCGAATATGTTGTTCTTCCATTTTGCTTGCTGCGTTCTTTCCTATTTGTCTTCCTGATGGACTCTTTTATATTGGTCTTTCTGAGTTGAACAATTTTAAATTCTATATGATGCTCATCTTCCTCTTGCCCTTTGAGATTTCTTGAACTTTGTATGTCTAGACAGACACGTGATTGTGAAATTGATTCTTCAGAGTTATTGCATGTGAATATCTTCCCAAAATTTGGCTATCTATATCAAATGTGATTCTGCTCATTTTATAAGCTTTTGTTTTCCACGTTCTTTTAACCTACAAATGAATACATCTACGAAAGATTTTGCCCTCTTTTTGGTTCTGCACATTTTTGGGGATTCTGTTTCCCATGTTTTGCCTAGATTAGACCAGAAAATGAAAACATCCCTAACTGCTTTGGTTCTGTGCTTCTTCCTCCTGGTATATTATTGTCAAAAGCTCTCCGGCGGATATACGGTGCGAATATTGAACATTAAGGAGTCGTTTGGTACAAAAATGAATAATGCAGGGATTAGTTATGCTGGAATTAGTAATGCTGAGATTATTTTTTATCCCATGTTTGGTTTATTATTTTTCATTTAATTTTGTGTTTCGTTTAAAATTCTATAAAAAGTTTCTTTCCAATTATGCTTTTGAACTATTATGAGATTTTCTATTTCATGTAACTAGATCAAAGTAAATTATCTTTTTATAACTTCTAACTAGTTAGCAAAATAATAATTTGTCATTATGTTTGCTATTTTCTCACTTGAATTATTTAAAAATAAATAATTGTAATCCTAATAAATTTATCATTAATAAAATGTCAATCTTTAATTTAATAAGGATAGACCATCTATTATTAAAATTAAAAAAAAAGTAAATAATTATAAAATAGACGATCTATATTTACACATAAAAATTTGAAAGTTGTAATTTTAATATAGTGTTTATATCTTACGAGGTCACTCAACTTTGAGAATATATCTAATATCATTGGATTTTATATTGTATCAATAAAATCACTCAACTAAAATTAGTTATTAAAAAAAATTGACATATCAAAATATTTTTTGTGTATTATGAAAAGTATGAAACTATAAATAAATAAAATTTAAAAATTTGATATGGTAAATTTATTTATTTTTATATTATGAAAATATGAACCCGCAAATAAATAAATTTTGTAAGCTAATTTATTTAAATAAATTTACTAGTACAAAACTACAAATATAAAATATAAAATCAAGAAAATAAAAAAATGTAAAAGAATTTGAAGGATACTTTTATCTTTGTGTTTTTAATCCCATGGTATTAATAGTAGGTATTATTTAATACCACCAAATGGGAGGTATTAGCTAATACCATGTATGTGGTATTAACTAATATCATGATTAGTTATACATGGTTCAAAAATCCAACCAAACATTATATTAGATAATACCATCTCATAATCCATGGATTAAATCTCCTAATCCCTCCCACCAAATATCTCCTAAAGGAATAACAGATTCCACTCGTGACTGGACTTGTAAGATCCAAATTGTCGACATTAGTCGAGAGCGACAAAGTCCTGAGAAAAAATTAAGGTTCTAAAATCTCATTCTCGAGGATGAAAGAGGTACTTCCCTTATATTAATTGTGTCTCATCCTATATGAATAATTACGCTATATGTGTGCGCCTTAGGAAATTCTTCCGTTTTACAGGACAAATGATATTAACGAATATTCAGATAAAAATTGTGTTATTTACGACATATTTGGTGTCCGCTGCAAGAGTGAAAGCTTCAGCTACTTCATATGGAAGACCAATACATATATTTTTCTGGATACTTGATAAAGAAACTATACTTGAAGAGATTAAAGCAACTAACGAGCTTGAGAAACCGCTGCCGCCTCCGGCAAAGTTAGATACTGCAGCTTTTGATAGTATTGCTCAAATGACTCCAGGCCCTGCTGTGGAAATAGGTATACTCTGATGCTTGCGAATATGTGCGTTAGATTTTTGTCTCCTCACATAAAGAGCTCATGTTCCTTTCTTTATTACTAACTGCTAGATATTCTAGCAGCTGTTCTTCGTTGCGAGCCTTTAAAATTTGTCGGACGCACAACAAGAAGATGCCGAGAAGTTACTCTCTTTGATGAGCGCTAGGTACAACCTTATATAGTGTACCTATCATCTGTATCCTTAAATTTCAGACATTCTTACGTTGAGTTCTGGAAAATATGGTTACTGTAATCTTGGGGGTTGTAGACGAAATCAGTTTCTGCTTACTTTATAGGATGTCTTCGGAGAAATTGAAGGCGCTCAACTTGAGGCTAAAATGGAAGGGGGTAAAGAGTTTCCAGTTATCCTTGGAAGGAACATTGAAATTTCTCCTTACCTGGGTATATATGGACTACAATATTCTACTTAACTGCCACTTTTTATATGCATTAAACACTCACATAATTATTCTGTATGCATAGGTTATTCCTCGGAAACCAGATTAACTCCACAATACGCATAAACCCTACTTACCCGCAGGCATTAGCACTCATCAGCTGGTACTTCCTTCTTACAGTTACTTTTGGAATTTGCTCTGTTGTTATACAAAAAAATTCACCAATTTATTCCCTGTAATATTAGGGCCAAAACAAATAGAGACATGCTTACAGGTCATGCACTGTCCAGCTTCACGGGATCATCTACTGTTGTTGTCGTCAGTTCTATTGCTGAAATTACATCAACAACATTGGTGAGTTTAGCAAATATAGTGGCTTCCTTGAATTACTTGCAAAATGGAATAACATATACTACTTTTTACGGCTCTACAAGTTAGCATTTTCTACATCGAGGCTCAAATGTCAATAGCAGATGACCTTCAAGACTTTTGCATGCTAGAGTGTTCAGGTTGCAAACAGAAAAAGCACACGAAAGAGAGAAAGCAATTCGACTGGCCAAAGTGCCAACGGAAGACAACATTAGTGCCTCGGTATTACCTTTATGCGACATACATATTTTTGAATGCGATAAAATATACCATATATAAATAATATATGACAAGTATATAAACTGACTGTCATTGTAGGTGTACATTCCAAATTGATGTGATTGATGGTAGTGGCTCGACAACAGCTTCCATTTCTGGTGATCTTGTTGAAAAGTTGCTCTCGATGACGGCAGACGACGTATATGACATAACCAGTGTCAAGGTAGCCCCTCATTTATATTCTCCTTCACTAATCTGCTACTTTGGGCTTCTCCTTTAGGCTCTGTTTTTACTTTCTGTGTAGCATGGACGCAATAGGTAATCTTCTAATAAAAACACTTGCAAGTAAAAAAGCGGAGCTTCTATGTATTCCTTCAGTGTGCTATTTTTATCAAAATTTTGCAGCCATAATTGAATCAGTTCTGCTGCATAAATTTGTGATAACTATTCTGTCTATTTTGGCTTGCGGACATATTTCAACTTTTGCAAATGGCTTCTTCCGTTTGCAGCACAAAGTTCTGTCCATTGATTGTGTCCTGCAGATGATGTCAAACAAAATTTTTCAGATTCAGCTCAGAAAGTCATCGTGGATAGGCCCTAATAGTGTTACTTAGACAAGTCTAGCAATTCTGTCTTTCACTGAAAAAAGAAGATGCATCTACATCAAGGACTAACAAGAGGAACGTAAATGAGGTGGAGATGGAAGCAATAGATCTTGAATCTGGATCTTCAAGTAGTGGTCTGGAGCCATCTACGCTAGTTAAAAAGATGTAAAAGGTTAGTTTGTTGATAACTTTTTAATTATTTTTTATCTAACCATACGCGTGAATTCTTTCACCAGTTGTCACAGATGATAGTTCAGGATTTTAGTTAATTTTTATTAACTTCATTTGGACTCAAATAGACATAATCCCAACTCACTAAAGGCATTACAAATAGGTTGCTGTCATATATTTGACAACTTCCCACACATTTACCACTCTCTCTTCCCATTTTCTAACTGCAGGAAGTGATGACTGAAAATGAATGTCTTTTTGGGATTCATAATCTACACAACTTGGTATAGTGTGTAGGATCAGTCATTAGGGACTAGGGAGAAGGAAGTGGTAGATTATATGCAATTTTTTGTAGCTCTTTCAGCTGTTGGGTTTTGATATTGGTGAATGGGAAATGGTGGGATGAAAAGCCGGAATCCACTTTCTTTCCCGAATTAATTTAAATTTCCCTTCAA
>JAABOM020000012.1:18818230-18834674 GCA_011800125.2 Solanum clarkiae | reverse complement strand
CAGAGTCTGCTTACAAGCACCTCGATTATCCCACTAGGTATTTGCCACACCCTGCCTGCAAACTGCCACCAAAACTAAGGCGGATCAGAAGATCTCACCTAGTGTGTTTTGTTCGTTTGCCGAATTATGGGCAACCTTACAAATTATTTCAATGTTGAGTTCAAATTTCATGTGCAATGGTTAATTTCTTTGATATCTTTGCTTGCCCTTCAAGGTCATTGGAAGGTGAGGAAATGATATAATCATGATTCATGAGAAGCTTATAAGTTTCCCCTTGTTTCACTTTTTTATGTATGTAAGGAACATAATTAGAGTAAAAATGAAAAAGAAAGCTAAAAAATTCTTGATCTTGTTATTCTGTTGCATTTTGCAAATAGCAAGTGGATTTGTTATCTTTGATTGCTAATTTACTGATGTCATGTTGATTAGACAATGAATATCTAGGATCTTTTTGGTGCGGCACAGAAAAAATTAGGTGATGCAACTGTTAGGCCAATATTGTTTTTGTAATTAAAACATGTGATTTTAAAGGTAAACCGTAACATCAAACAGCATTATGAGCATTGTGTATAAATCTAAGTGGATACTTAGATGAGACAATAGACATACAAATGTTTGAAAACTAGTTCAAAAGGTTGGTCTAATTGCAGAAACCTTGTGCCAGAAGACTGATATAGACATTATAGAGGTTCAATCGCAGCATGATAGAAAGATAAGAAACAGATCAGTTCATTAAATCATAAAACTAACTCAATACGATTTTGCCTTTTATTATTTCCTGTTCTCATGTTCTGATTATTTTTTAATTTGAAAAGTCTCTTATTCTGAAATTTTCATCAACAAATTTGTCAATGGAAACTGTTCCAGTAGATCATGTTTGACAGATGAAGCAGTTGAGTCTGTACTTAAAAAGACAAAAGGTTAGGTGGGAGTGCCTACAGAACATTTAGCTCATGATTACTTGTTTTATATGTACTCTAACAGTGATATCTCAGTCCTAAACAAGTGAAGTTGATTATGTGAATCCTCATTGACCATGTTTTCTATTTTAGCTCAAGTTGTGTCATATGCAATAAAAGTGAAAATAAATTAAATATGTACATATAAATAAACTAATAGCAAATAACAATATTAGAAGTCTCTAAACTGGAAGATCAATGTTTCAACTTTGAAATCAATGTATTTACAAGATTAAAACCTTTTCTAAACTAGTATAGTTCACCTATATGGATTTTTTTCTTTCATTGTGCCCAGGTCTTCCGCGGCAACTTCTTTCATGCAATTTTAGGTCTATCTTGTCCCCTTTTAATGCCTTCACTCACAATAGTTTCACACCTATAGAGCAGTGCATTTATAAGTCGAGACGTATGACATGACTAAACAATCTCACCGACCTTCTGTATCCTCAATCCGTGTTAGGTGCACCTTCTGGAGATTGTGGCCTTTTTTAATCTTATCCGTTCTTGTATGATCGCACATCCATCTTAGCATCCTTATCTCTGCAACTCTGATCTTGTAGATATGTTGGACTTTAGTGGATCAACAGCCACTATCAAATAGTATTGTCGGTCTTATAACTATTTTTTAAATCTTACCCTCTTTCGTTGACATCCTTCTAGCATGTAACACCACAACAACTCTTTTTCCAAGCAAGTTGAGGTCAGCTATATGAATGCATCCTTACTGACCGCGTTTCTCCATTTAAGCTTATCAAATATCTTGTTACCATAGCCAGTTGCCTTAAAGGCTAAAGCTCATTATGGGAGCATTTTTCCTGTTGGTTTATTTTCCAAAAACCACCAATTGGACTTCTTTCATAGGAGGCTAATTCTTGAAAGAGAAGTTCAATAATGAACATTTTTTCCTTGCATGAGGCTTTCTGTTATGCATCTAAGCAGAAAACATGCATAAGAAACTTGTAGAAGTCTCTGTTTTCAAATTTTTGATGAAATGGTATTTTTCAACACTGCAACATGTCTTAGCACTCGAAACATTATATTTCAGCAGGACAGTGGCGGAGCCAGTATATTCGACAAGAGTGTTCATACTTTAGAACATGGCCGAGTGATTTTTGTATCAAGGGTGTTCAATAATTGATCTATATATATCAAAATATTTATTTTTAATCTATATATTCAAAAAAAAATTCCGACGAAGGGTGTTCATCTGACCATACTTGGATGAATGTAGCAGCAGGATAAAACGACTATTAAGTTTTAGTTTCCTTGCGCGTAATGGTTTTTGATTCATTAATTATTTTCCTTGATGTTCATTACACTGGGTGTCTTGTTGTGAGTTGGAACTTTGCATATAATGGCAATTTTCATGTTCTTTTACAGAAAGTAAAGAAATTCTCGCTCGCTGAACCGAGGATTGGAAAACCAGAAGGGAGCAATGAGAAAAGAAGTTAATCCCCCGTGAAAAGTGATGAAGAATGTCTTCTGCGATGTGAATTTGCTCATGATTCTTCCTAATTAATTCAGTGGAATAGGATTTTACCTTCTTATTGTAACAGAGGAGAGTTTTTTTAACATGTACAATTGTCCTGAATATCTGATTTCTGTTTCGTACATGGTCCATTTTAAGATTTTCTTGATGGCCACACGTTGTCTTTGGAAGACAATGGGTGAACCATGCAGCTACGGCGAGGAATGGCCAAAATGTAGGAACTGCCCACAGAAGTGGTCAAGGCTCTTTTTCGTTTGTGGGAGAAGAAAAGATATTTGGCATGATCCTTGTGGTATGCATTCAGCAGATAGCTTAATCTGAACTCTGAAGGTTCGAATCAAATAGGTCACTTTGTTCGTCTTTTTCAGTTATAACTTCGGAACAATGAAATTTCCCATATGGTTCGTGAGAAATCAAAATGTTTAATAAGGGTAAAAGAATTACATTCATTCCACTACATATCTACGCGGTGTAATACATCAAGAAGCACTTATACATAAAACAATTGCTAGACTATAGTTCGTCAGATCTTCAACAAAACATTTAGAAGAACAGTGATACTATTTGCAAGATCAAAGAAATTTAAAACTCAGTCATTAAGCAAATGTATTATTTTCTTCTGCTACTGAAAAGGTAATGAGGGAAATGTTGTTCAAATTGGCTAAGTACGCTTATATCATTTACAATACAACATTACCATGAGAACTACGTCAAAGAAAATTGGAATTCTCCGTGTCACTGCACAAGATATTCAACTCAGCCCTTTTGAGTGCACACAACAATGCCAGATTAGATTTGTTGAGATAAGAGATACAATGTCGTCAATTACAAACTCTTCTCAAATTTTCTTTCAACATTTAATACAAGACAGGAAGGGGAAAACAAAAAGCTCAAATAAAAGCCGACAGAATCTGGCTAATCCTCATCAGATGTAACCCGCTGCTTCTTCCATTTATAAGCAGCTTCCAAAATCTTGAGATTTGTCGTCTGTGTTTCCTCGGGGAAGAGATAGTCTATGTACTCCTCATAACTGCAAATTTTGAAACCAGAAGGGGTCAGTGAACATCCAAGCAAAAGGGAAACAACCTTAGAATGCAAAACAAAGTTATTCCTTGTCGCAATCCGCTAATTGATGACTTCATGCACAAACAAATCAGGAGTGGCAACACACCTAATCCAGTTGCACAAAGGAAAGCAGGCTAAAAATAACTAAGCACTGGCATTGCAAACAGCTTAACCAGGTCTCATTTCTTCTACAACATAAAACTAACACGACTAAACCAGCCAACCAACAAAATTCTGTCCCCAAAATTTTTTACCAGAAACAATAAAATGATAAAAAAGAACATTAGAAATATGCAAAAATATAGTTAAAAAAACTTACGTTGCTGGACCATCCTCCATGTCTATTTGCCTTCTCTTCTTGAGTTTCTTTGGTAGTTTGGCACGGACTAAATTGACATCCCCGAGCTCACCAAAACCACTTTCCATATTTAGCCATTCTTCCAGAAGCATTGCTCTTTCTTCTTTCAGTTCAGGTGCTGAATTTCTGAAGTAAGAAACAGCCCTCTCGAAAACATCTAAATCAAAAAAAGGAAAAAAGTTATTATCAACACAAAATTCAAAATTAATGGAGAATCTAATAATCATAGACTTTTCTCACCTCTGGCACGTTGCAAGCAGCTCTTTTTCTGTTCAGTATCTTCCTCAGCCATTGAATCCATAGCTGAGGCCTCAAACTTTGCATAACTTATCCACACCTTCAAGTGTTTCGTGCGGTTAAGAAGTCTTTCATATAGTGCTCTAGTTCTTTCAAATTCACCCTCAGAGATCTCGAAGTCGATGTAAGCCTATCACAAATGCATAACAGTAGCTCGTTAAAATGTATGTAATTGCATATACCAAAACTAAATTGCACCAATATCATGATTTGGTTGGCGGTTAAAAAAAAGTCTTTCATAAAGTTCTCTAGTTCTTTCAAATTCAGATCGCTATAAGCCTATGACAAATGCATAACACTAGCTCGTTAAAATGTATGAAATTGCATATACCATATACCAAAACTAAATTGGACAAATATCATGCTTTGGTTTCAAATTAACCTTAATCAACAGCTGAAAAATTAAAACCAGAAAATGCTTTCAAATAATAGGAGAGACTTGTTGGCATTCTACAAGATTAGTTCCCTGAAGATGAATGCTTCTGGAAGCTTCACCACTATGCAGATTCAGTTTTTCTCACTAAGTTGCCTTATTATAGACTTGAAAGCAATGTTGATTACTGACCTGACAGGCCATAACCACACCAACAAATCTGGGTGAGAATACTAGTTCTAAAGATAAGGGAGGAGCAAACTAAAGGTGCAAAAATCGTTGAGGGATATCCAGAAAGGCGGCCTGAGATTTCAACCATTAAGCAACAAGGAACATCAGGAGGGCAGGACAAATAATGAATCCACAGCACTGAATCCAAGGCGTCAAATTTTGTAGCTGAATTCCTTACAGTATAGAGGCAACTGTTTATTAGTCTCCAAAATGCACAACATAAGAGAACATGATGAGCATTTTCCCAAATGCTTTGTTTCCTTTTCATGCCTTGTGCAGTTCTTATCCCATTTTTAATTCCATCCTAAGAAAAGGGTAAACCTACGCTCAGACTAGTTAGTTGTTTTCTCTAGTGCAGACATTCCTTCACAAGTACTCTTTTACTTTTTTATGACCGAAAAAACTGTCTGGGGCCTATCCTTGGGACACACTGCAATCTTTGAAACTCAGGGACAATGGGTTTGCCCTTTTCCACTAGAATACCAGGCTTAGCTCTCATGGCGCATGGCTCAAATCTGACCTACGTAACAAATCCCTCAAACCTTTGTCACTTGAACTAGGCCCTGAGGTCCTTCACAACTATTCTTCTATTAAGAACTTCCTGAAAATCTTCAAATTATGCTGCTCCTGTAATTAGGAACGGTGCACATCCTTGACTGGCCTATTAGTAACATTAAGGATCTAGATGGGTTTGACGTACATACAGCACTGTTCAAATGATGCTAAATCTTTTCTTATAATGATTTTGAACATCACCGGTGTGTGCTTCTCATTATTAGTTGCTCTATCTGTTCCCTTTCCTTTCCTTTCCTTTTTGTCGTATCTAGTTTTTTCTGCTTATGGGTTTTGAGACGAGGGTTCCCAGGAAACAGTCTCTCTACTTCTATGAGGCAGTGGTAAGGTTTGCGTACATTCTACTCTCCCTAGACCCCACTTGTGAATTTCACTGGGTATGTTGTTGTTGTTGTACTGGTGTGACCTACTAACCTCCAGTTAATAAGCGACTACTGACACAGTTCCTTTTCTGGGTTCATACCACAGCCAATTTACTTAACTATGCTGAAAGCAGTCATCTTAATACAATGAGCTATGGAAAAAAGCAAGCACAGAACTGCCTGGAGTCCCAGAAGCAGCACTAAACAAGAACATGAGTTGGTAGAAGACAATTACATTCTAAAATAACCTTTTAACAAAAAATAAGCATATCAGCCAATAGAACAACACAATACCTTCCATAGTAGCTCTGGCATATCCAGTGCAGGTTGGTCGATTGCAAGCTCAAAAATAGCCCTGGCTCTATCTGTTTCATACAAGGACCTCTCTAACTCGGCATATTTGCTCCAAGCATAGCAATTTTCTGGTGACCATTCCAAGTACTTCTCATAAAGCTTTCTGCAACGATCTATGTTTCCAAAATGCAGCTCTATCTCAATGTACTTCTTAAATATCTGTAGTATAGTAGAAAAGACAAGTATAGGTAAGGTTACATGCAAGGGGATACAACTAAGAAAGATCAGAAGAGGAATCAACCCACATAAATTTGTTTAGGGACTACCTTGTCTTTAGGAGCTCTTCCAATCGCTTCTCCAAGTAGAAGCCGTGCCTCCTTGAGTCTCAATTGCCGAATCTCAAACTGGGCAGCCAACAACCAAATCTTTGCAAATGAGAACTTATGATGCGGAATCAGCTTAAGACACTCCCTGATGGAATTAAAAAAAAATTTAAGATATGAAATAACTGAATGACCGAAAATTGTGTAAGCAGAGGGCTAGTGAAAAGATTTCACATGTATAGACAAGAGACAAATTCAGCTGGCTAAATGTAAGGTATCCTCGTAATCAAATGTTTTGTCGACAATGTTCATTACATAGATACAAGTAGCTGGTCTTGTATAAACAATGTCACATATGCTCATTTTTTATGGTTGGGTTGTTGTTGGGGTGTGTGGTGGTGGTGGTGGGTGTCTCAAATTGCCAGTAGATAATGAATAAACATGGAAAAAAACAACTAAATGGAACCGAGCTGATATTGATAAGTTGTTTATAAGTGATTGTTTTTTCGTAAAGTAATTTAATGATATTAGAAAGCATCAAGAAGATACAAAGTTACAAAGGTTGTTTACAGGTGCTTTATTGGGGATAAATTAAAGTATTAGTATATTCATTCATAAACAGGGCCCAAACTGCAGTATACGAGGGGTATCCCAAAAAGTAAACACTCTACAAAACATGATTCCCTACAAACTCCACCCAGTCATCTATACAACTGGGAACTTTCTGTTTTACACCAAAAGAAAATGAGAGATCGGAGGCTACTCCTCAATTGAAGAAGCTCAACTCTACTCCTTCATAAGCTTTCCTATTTCTCTCTCTCTCTCTCTCTCTCCCCCCCCCCCCCCCCCCCCCCCCCCCCCCCCCCCCCCCCCCCCCCCAAAATAACCCACATTAAAGCAAGCGGAACTACGTTTCAAGCCCTTCATCTCCTCCTCCTCCTCCAACTCTTCCAACTGAATGTCAACTCTTTCATAGTATTTTGTATTGTCCATGGGGTGCCACAAACCAGCTAAACATATATCACCATAATCTCATGGTTAGCCCGCAATGTATAAGAAGATGATCCACGTCATCACCCACGTCCTTACACATGTAACACCAACTGATGCAGATAATCTTTTGCTTTTTAAGATTTTTCACTGCCAAAATCACCCCTCTAGTAGCTAGCCACGACAAAAAACACCTTTCTCAGCACAATTGGAACCCATATTGCATTACATGGGAAATCAGACCCCCATCCTAATCAAAAGTTTCTTATAAAAGGAATTCACAGAAAACACACCATTATTTGCCACGCCCCACCACCAAGCATCGGGGCTATACACCGGATTGACTTGCGTATAAAGTAAAGCTAGCAATCTTTGAAATTCACCCACTTCCCGATCTTGAAAATTTCTTCTAAATCTCAAGTCCCAAAACATCTCTCCACCTTGTGTCCATCTAATTTGTTGAATTGTCAAGTCTCTTTGATGAGATATTAGGTACAACCTCTGAAATTCGTCTCTCAATAAAAAATTCCCCCACCAGCTATGTCCCCCCAAAATACTTGCCTCCCATCTTTGACATTGAATGAGATATTTTCGACAATACCATCAAATCCCATCATGATATTTCCTCCACAAACCACAACTGAAATGCAAAACAATATCTCTAGTTTTCCAACCCTCTTCCGAAACCTCATATCTACTTATAAGTTGGAGTTCTGAACTTAACAGTTCGACAACAGAACTCAACAACCATATCATAAGTTGACTTAAAGCATGCAATTAACTGAGGCATATTTATTTTCAAACAAGCCATAGTAGCCTGTAGTCTCGTAATCCCAAGGAAGACACAATCTAGACACAAGGGGGCTGAACAGTTTGTAATAATAGATTACATTTGTCATCACCAGTAACTAGAAACACTATATCACAACATTTAGCCCTCCATCCAGGACAATCAGAATTAAACTGAATAACTGACACAACCAAATCTTTTCAAACTGAGGACATCTTACAAGGAATCAATTTGAGACATTCCCTGATAAAATCCAAAAGGAATATGTAGTAAAGTATCTGAATGACCTTAATTTATGTCACACAGCAATAAAGTTAACTAGAAGACAGGGAAAGGAATTAGATATGTAGACGCGAGAACTTCTTGTGAATGAAACATGAGAAGAATTCTGGTGGTTTAGTGCAAGAAAGAAATCCTAGGAATCAAATGCTTAATATTTTACTGCAATGCAAGTTGGTCTCATATTACATCCTATAAAAGAAAAGTTGGTTTCATGTTAACCAGAAATAGACCTCTCAAGCTCAACTGTATTATTCCTCGCGGATACTGCACAGCTTCCTTTGATGGTTTGATCATTTAATACAAGTAATAACCATTTAGTAAGTACTCCAGAAATTGACTGATTCAAAGAACCAATCAAATGAAAAATGTAATTGCTTGCAAAACACTCCCGAAAATACAACGGCGAGGAAGACAAATAAATGGTGAGAGTCAATACCAATAAGATATGTTTATAAGGAGGAGTTCTGGCTTTAATATCTGACTTAGCACTCCTGTCATCTCATAATTACCTAAACCATGCAAATTATTTTGATAAGTGCCTAAACAACATACCCAGTGTGATCTCACATGTGGGGTTTGGGGAGGGTGGTGTGTAAGCAGGCAATACCCCTGCCTAGTGAAGAGAAAGAGGTTGTTCAGAAAGACCCTCGGAACTGAAAATATTATATAACTTCATTCATTTCATGGAGACTCACTGATGTCTCTCTCACTTTCTTCCCAGAGTCTCTTCTAAAGATACTTCCTACAAACTGATATGGTGATAACCTTTGCATGAAAAAGCAGCTAATTAAGAAAGGGATAAGCTAGATACAAGGGAAACCACTGTTTGTAAAACTAGATTACGTTTTCCATGCCAGAATCAAAGACATAAAGCATAATAAATAATACGGTTCATCAACCAAATGAACTACATAGTGATATTTCAATTGAGACAACGATATCTAACCTGTAGACGTCTCTGGTCCTTTCCATGTCTTCTGCATCAAGCTCTTCATATAATGCATAATTAATCCTAAAAAGAGCAAAGTCAGCCAATAAACATAACTGCACGGTAAGGTATCCAAATTAGAATTCAAACATCACATTCGATGTAAGTAAAGGTTGTCAAATTTACCATAAGTAAATGTATCGCTGCCAATATCGCTTCTCTTCAGCAGGAGGAACATTAGCAATGGCTCTCTCATAAACCTCTCTAATCCTCTCTTTATTTCCAACGCTCTCTTCCAGCCGAATATAATCAAACCATGAATCATAGTTACGTGGATTCTTCCTTACTTCATCCTCATACTGAAACCTCCTTTTTCCAACTATAGCATCCTCAATACCTTCTCTATCACCATACTGCTTTTCAAATGCCACAAACTTCCTGTACAAATCCTCAGCTCGTCCTTTCGGTATGTGATCAAGTGCAAACTTATATATGCATCTTGCCCTCTCTGTCTCCTTACACTTCTCCTCAAACTCTGCAAATGCCACAAACAACTGCTCGGCTTCCTCATCCTCTGCCAACTTATCTACAGCCCTCTCATAACAATTCCTCGCCCTCGCTATCTCCCCATTCTTCATCTCGAATTTTGCAAACCTAATCCAAGCACTAACTTTCGGATGACACTGCACAAATCTCTCGAAAATTGCTCTTGCTCTTTCTATTTCATTATACCTTAACTCAAACTTAATATAAGACAGCCACCCTTGCTGATCCGGCATCCAACCCATCCACCTCTCAAAAATCTGTCTGGCACCAGCCACATTGCCTAACATCTCTTCCATATGAATATACTTGTACCATAACTGATCAACCCTAGGCAAAAGAGTAACAGCTCGATCCCATATATTACGAGCATGATTAATAAACTTATTCTTCATCTCCACTTCAGCATACTTCAACCACATGGTATGATCACGGTAATCCACTTCAAGTGCACGTTCCCATACAGAACGAGCACGTTTGAAGTCCTTTTGTGATTCTTCCCATTTAGCATATTTAACCCACACACTCTTGTTCCAACGTACACGGCTAATCAACGCCTCGAATTCCTTTCGCTTGCGAAGACGGTAATCGGCAAGCTCAGTTGGGTCAGTGATTTTCTGCTTAGGTGGTCTTATTTCAGCCTCCTGACGTTCTCTAGCTTCCCGGAGGATTTGCTCGGCGGTGATTTGGATTGGAGCTGGGGTTTTGTTCTTCACCCGCGTAGGTCTAGGAAGCTTTACCTCCGTTTCCTTGCGAGTGAGATAACCGAGACTTGGGTCGGCATCTCTGGAACCCATTGGAAGACGAGAAACTGAAGATTTGAACACTAAACGAACTGAATTGAAGCGAACTGAATTGAAGCAATTGAACGGAATCCAATTCTAGGGTTCCGGCGAGGAGAGGAATCAATAATTTTTCGTTGACCCGTTTGACACAATAGATATTTCCAAAATATTTAAATATTGTTTAGTAATTGTTTAAAAAAATATTTTTGACAAATCATCTAAATTTTTAATTTACTATAAACTAAAAAAAGAGTTTAGTAATTGAGCCAAATTCTTTTATATGGGAATTTTAAAAAATTTTAAAATTAAACCGTACGTTTATATTTTATAAAAACACTTATCATCTAAAATTGTGGCTTGAATTTTAGTGTTTGTTTATTACACAAATTTTATACAGTTATATGTATCTTTCTCTTTGTTTAGATTCATATTAATAACATTCACTGTCATAATAATAGAAACTTTTAAGTATTTTTAGTCGCTATTAGAACTAATGGATATAAATATATTTCTTTAAAAAGTCAAATATTTTTCTCAAATACTATGATTAAATAGACACATGATAAAAACTTCATCAAAAAATGACTTGCCAAAAGTATATGAGAATTATGCCCAACACTAGCTTATAATTTGTTTGAGTAAATAATATAACTTTTGTACTTCTAGAATGACTAGACAAATTAAATAAAAAGACATTTTTATAAAAAAAAATTGAAAAAATTTATCAAGGGTCAACCAGAGTTGTAAATCAACCCAGTTTTTGAGTTGACCTAAATGGATCAAAATGAGTCCAAACAATAAAGTAAGTCGGTTCTTAATTCATTCAATCATAAACGAATTCGACAAGCTATAATTTTATGGGTTGATTTTGACACTGCTAATAAAAAAGAATTTTCATAAATAATTTAGTCCTAAAATTTAGTAGGCCAAAAGAACTACAGTTTAAGTAATTATGTTTTGTAACTTTAGCTATGACAATTATTTGTATAATTTGCGGTTATATTTGTATAATTGAGCTATTTTTATATAAACTCAAAATAATGAATTTATTTATACAAATATAAACATCTGAACTTGAAATAGTTATACAAATTATATTATACAAAGTTATATAAAATTCGAATTATACAAACTCAAATCGTATTATCACTGGCTGTGCATCTCTGTTACTGTACTTGGATCAAGTTGAGCTTCAGTCACTCATACATGATTTTAAGTAAGCCACCAATAAAATTTCTGTTCTTTTACCTATGTTTTTATTTTCGATTTGAAAAGGGTGTTCAAATCTCTTTGAGCCCTGACTAATCCTGAGGTGCACAGGCCTTCGGCAAGGAGTTTTCCGCAAGTAAACCACGGTAATGGTACTATAATAAATATGTTGTTGGTAATGGTACCAAAAATTGCCAGGAAACTAAAGGACCACTTGAAACAAAAGCTCTAAGCTCTGTAGTTCATTCTTCTAGGGACTCCAATCCTTAACGACCTACTATTGTTTGGAAATATCCATCCACGCGGTCTTTTTTGTACTCGACATATTTGCTGGTTTGGCATGAACAGACTGCAGAGGCACAACAGATAGTTACACCAGTATCCTGTTTGCCTCAACAATCCTTTGCCAACTACATTGAGAACATTTTTCGTATTTATATCTTGTTGTCATGTCTAGTTTATTCTGCTTATGGGTTTTTAAGATGAGAATTCCTAGGAAACAACCTCTCTACTTCTATGAGGTAGTGGTAAGGACTGTCACTTGTGGGATTCTAGTGGTTATGTTGTTGTTGAGAACATCAAATGAGGGACAGCATCACATGGATCTATCTGGTCATATTGGCGTCTTTAATATGTTACTAAGAAGTTGGTTACCACCATCAAATATGCTGAGAGGTCTCGCCAGCAAAACTGTTCAAATTGATCGAAAAAGTCTTTTGACTGCATAGGCAATCATCTGAAAAGCATCGTAGGCATAGGCCATTCAAAAGTATGGAGGTCATGAAAAAAAGAATTTATTGACAAACAGATTAATAAACTTTAGAAATGAATTAAGTGCATTCAATTCGAGATAGTGACAAATTAACTGCATCGCCAATCTAGCGGCTGATTTTTCTCATCAAAAGCCTCTATTTCTATTAGTTGACTATGCCAAGGATAGGTTCCATGAGAAGAAAAACGACTTGAAATCTTCTTGTACATTAATAAACGACCGATGAAGCATGTAATCATTTCAACTCTTGAGTCTCCGGGATGACAAGTTTGTATCAATGCATCCACAAACATTGGGCACTTCTTCTCCTGCCATAGAATATAGACATCTAAAACGTCCACGTGGGGGATATCATAAAAAACGTCAACCTGCAGGGTAGCAACTCTGTGGTGCCATTCCAAATCTTTCATGTTGATATTGCATTTCTGAAAATAAAGGGAAACTTGAGACCAAGAGATCGAATTGGACAGAAACTTCCTCAACTTACAAAACCAATAGTCGTGGCACTGAATAACAATTTTCGACTGCCAGGAATTTTATTTCCCGTATACTCAAATGACACCAAATTTAGAGAATTAATCATCGCTATTCCTTCATCTAGGAATTGAAATCGAGAAAGAAGGCGCTGCACAAATCCATCAGATGTCAATACATATGATAGATTTAAAGATTTCAGGTTCTGACATTCTATAACATCCACTGAATAACGACAATAAGATAAGTTTTCAAGAGTTGGTGCTCGGATTTTAAGAGGACAGTTTATTGGTGTCGCAATGGAAACTGACTTGATCTTTTCAAGATTCAACTTCTAACCCCAAACAACGCTCAACGGACAGCTATTGAGTAGAGTTTGAAGCATGTTTTCGTCTATATAGAGATGATTACACAGAGAAAGATTTCTCAAAGAAAAGCAAAAGCAATTTACCTCTAGATAACGAAAGAGGCATAGGATCATAACCCCCGAGAACCAATTCTCTCAAGGATTTTGCTGACAAGATCGTGAAAATAGGCAATGAAACTGCACCTACTTTAATGTCGACACCATTCTGAAGTGCAATTTCAATCCACTTACAATAGAACGGAACCTTCCCGATAACTTAAACTTTTCTATAGGGATTTCCCCTCTCCATGATCGCATCCACAATTTTCATATTATTGGTATCATCTAGGAATTCCAAGTTGGGATGAGTCAACCAGGCTCGCGACCAAGTTTTCGAGAGAATGCTCATTCGGGCGGCTTCTTTAAAAGGAAGAAAACAGAGTATTTTTCCAATCAGGCAATTCGTCCATTGTCGTCATAGAATAGCTACCAAAGTCTGGATTTTCACTAAGGTTTTTTTACTAAGATGCAGTGTGAATTTTCACTGAGATTCAAAATATGAAAAAATAAATAAAGTAAGAATAGTCAAAGAAAATTCATTTAACTAGCCCTCATGCTAGTGGCTGCGATGATACACATTCTTCAACTTATAGGTTATCGTCTAATAAAATTCCCTAAATATATATATTAGGAGTCCTGATTCTAAAGGGTTTACATAATTTATCTGCCTTCTCTTTACCCATGTTTGGATGGTTGTTACCTAATGCTAGGGGTGTTTACGGTTTGGATAAAAATCGAACCAAATCGATTTTATTTTGGTTTTGATTTGATTTGATTTTAATTTTTTAAAAATCGATAATATTTGATTTGTGTTTGGATTTGTTTGGAAAAACCGAAGAAATAACCGAACCAAACCGACAAAATTATATTCATATTTTTATAATTATATACACATAATACATTATTTATTAAAATAATTTTTTTAATCTACTATGAAAGTATAAATACTCAAAACGAGAACATTTATCTTATTAATTTCATGTATATGAATATTTATAACAATTCTTGGACAGACTAGAAACGTTACTAGCTCTTTCTTCTAGGGCAAAATGGTAAATTTTGAAACTTTTTCATTGTAAATTTAGTAATTGAAAGTTTTATAATATCAGTCGCTCTAACTATTTTTCGTTTTAAATGAATTGTTGTCACTTTTTCTATATTTTAAATGTATCATTACTTTTATTTTTATGTATGGTTAATAACCAAATAATCAAACCAAAATTGATAACAACCAAACCGATAAATGCATATTATAATTGGGTTGATTTGATTTTGAGAATTTAAAAATCGAATTAAGTTGGTTTGGTTTTGGTTTTGACCAATAACCGACCCAAACCGACTCATGAACACCCTTACCTGTTGTATTGTATTGTTAGTTTAAGTACAATGTTTATTTTGATTGTTATTTAAATTTAAAGTAACAACAAGTTTAAATCTATTGTTAGGTGACGATGAAAAGACTAACCAATTTATTTAAATCCATTGTTTGGTAACGACAAAAAAATCGATCGATTTGTGTGGTTGCATTGTTACTTTAATATTTTTTTCTCTCCCCCTCTTATTGAGGAGTTACTGACGCATATCCTCTCTTTTTGTGAATTATACTTAATCATATTATTTTTAACGCTTTGCATTTTTAATTTTGTAATTTAGAGAGGATATATTCTCCGTTAAAAAATTAGTGAACATATACCCTTATTGACTAACATATACCTCATCGTATAACCAATAGTGCATATTTACTCTTTTTTTTTAACAAACTGAATTTAAAAAGCCCTTAAAGTTTTTTTTTTTTAATTCCAAATATGTCATGTGACTTTATAATACACATAAGATGCTACGTAAAGTAGTACTCAAATTGGCCACACAAGATGTCATATAGGATGCATATGTCTACTTGTTGAATATTGTATATCTTATAAATTTAAGTGCTTATTTGTGGATACTCAAAGTTGGAGGATATAGGTACAAACTGAAACTAAGTTAAAAGGACACATTTAGATATTATGTCCATTTAGAATGGAGAAGGTATCACATAAGCCTAATTTTGGACCAGTATTACATTGTCAAGTCCGATTCTCAGAAGGATCTGCAACTATCTTTGTGTGTCGGAAATTCAGGGCCGTCTCAAGGCCAGATTGAATCAAAGACTCACATACTAGGTTGATTCTGTGCTACTACAAACTAAAACAAGAAATCTTCCTTGTCGCATAACATACTATAGAGAGACTCTTTCCATCTGATTTCATTAGCTTAGATGGAAACGGGGAATTCCTCTTTCTGCACCAATAATGTTGAAATGAATCAATTACACACAAATAATATTGACAAGGTATAAAAAAGAAAAGAAACCTGTTCATTGAACCTAACCAAATGAATAAAGCAAAATGGTGGGTAACTTCCAGCAACAACAAGTATAAAGCTAAATGCACCTGAATCCATATATATGAAATGGTGGATCACTATTTTTTGGCTTTGGGGTATGATGAAATAAAGCAAAATGGCTCTTTAAACTGTTTGCGCTTCTTTCAATTGTGAAGTAGCAGTTAGTCAATGCAACTTCGACACTCATCATGGGTCATCCGGAAACAGTCGCGCTATGTTTTTAAACATAGGGGTCAGGCTACATATATCAGACCCCCCCCTTACCCCGCAATGGGCGGGAGCCTTTAAGGCATTGGGGTAATGTTGTTGTTGTTGTTATGCCGAAAAATGACCGGCTTTAAAATTTAAAATTTTAAATATTATTCGAAAATCGAGAAACAATTTAAACTCAATTAATTTGAAAAAAAAATAATTTTTGATATTCGAAAAGACACAGAGTCGCCACCTAATTTTTCGGATAATTAGGAAACCATTAAATATTTTTTTTTTAAAAGACCTAACAGAAAAATCTTTTAAAAGTCCAGAGATAAGGTTCGGGTTCATATTTTCATTTCAA
>JAABOM020000012.1:18806726-18818130 GCA_011800125.2 Solanum clarkiae | reverse complement strand
CATCTGGAAACAGCCGCTTTATGTTTTTAAACATAGGGGTTAGGCTGCGTATATCCGACCCCCCCTCACCCCGCAATAAGCGGGAGCCTTTTGAGGCACAGGGGTATGTTGTTGTTGTTGTAATGGTTTGCACTTTGCACCCTAATTTCTTTAATTCTTTGCAAAATCATAAAAAAAAATCTCTTTTTAAATTATTTTTAAGGATGAAATAGGGAAATTAACAAGTTTTAATATCGTTAGGATTTAAAAATATAATAACATAATTAAATCGCTTTATGAAGACAAAACAATTGATTGTTCTGGTCTTTCTTCCTAACTAGATTTGACGTGAGCAAAGAATGTTCAATATAATAAACGTTACGGAGAAAATTAAATTTAATTATGAATTATAAAAAGGTAAATAATTCACTAATTTTGATAAATAATTTATTTATAAAGGTCTTAGAGAAATTCTATCAATGATTTGAACCCATGGTAAATTGAAATTTTCCTTAACGGATGTAGGGTATTTTCTTTATTCAAATAAGGAACGAGTAGAAGTCTATAAAATAATAGAACTCCTTATTAATTTTATTATTTCTTTTCATATATTTTAAAAGTCAATATTATAAATATAGTTAAATAATAATTTCAATAAAAATTGTGAAAAGGCGATTTTATCTAAAGAAGAGATTCTTAATGAAAGACAAGAAATTCAAACAATATTTTTAAGAGTCTTCACACTTTTAATATAGTATAAATATAGATATAGATATAAATAGATACACATACAAAGTCAAAAAGCAAAAATTGAAATAAAGATTCCCATCGACTTATAAAAAAGAATTCATCCCAATAAAAAGAAAGAAAGAAGAGGAACCCACAAAACTACTAAATTTTATCCTATGTTATTACTATTATACTCCCTCCATTTCATACTAAATAAATTGTTGGATCATTTCGCACATATTAAGAAAAAGAAATAAAAATAAAACTTAATCACATTTTTCCATTTTGATCTTTTTCAAACCTCGTACACTCATTTAATGCATCATTTATTTCTGATAGACAACTCAACCTTAGAAACTTAATTAATGAAGGGTAAAATTGGAAAAAATTTCTAACACGTCCCTTGAAAAGTGAACAATTCACTTATTTTGAAACATCAAAAATTTCCTAATATAAACGGAGGCAGTAATATTTTTGTATTAGTGACCTATTCATTTCATGTTCAACTAAAATAAATGACTATATTTGTGAATGCTATTAGTCTTTAATGTGAGTAACGTATTAACCTTAAAAAGAAACACCGAGTAACAAATTTAAATGTCAAATTTTCCAAGCAAGCAGATAAAACGTTATTTGTGGTAATGAATTATTTATGAAACTTTAACATTTTATGGTCCATAAAATCTGTCTGCTGTCAATATGCTTGTTGGATTTAACAAATAAAATAATGTCTAATATGTTACTGTGAAATATGTTTATTTTAGTTTAGAAAATTTTCAATATACATACTCCTATTTATAATATGAATTGGTCTGAATAATGGTTTAGTTTGGTCCAACATTCAATTAAATTAAATTTAGATTTTACAAATAATGGAACATAGGTCAATATGATGACTAATATTGAAATTTTATAAAAGGACTAATAGCCATAGAATATCATGGTAGAAAAAATAACTGAAACTTCCCCTTAGCTTCAATTAGATACTACAGATGTTAAGAAAACAAATGCAAATGGCTATTCATCTATTTTCTCACAGTTTTTAAGGTATTAAGAATTTGCAGTTCTTTTTTTTTCCCCTCTTTTTGTTCTGCATTTTCTAGTTGTAATGGACAAAGAAAGACAAATTTTGGATATTCCTAATGATTTGTACATCCATTAATTCAGATGATATTACATACATTAGATCTGATTTTGTACATATCAGAAACAGTCTTTCTACCTTCACAAGGTAAGGGTAAGATTGCATACACGCCATGCACCCTCCTCATACGTGCCCCACTTCTGAGATTATGCTACATATGTTGTTGTTGCATTACGTTTGAATGTGTGTTGATGATTGATTGATCAGTTTTTCTTCATAAACAGGATTTTTTTTCCTTGAAAAAAAGAAAGGACTTTGTGGATGACTTTTCCATGTATATCACTAATTTGGACCATGCAAATGTGATCAAACAAATCATTTAGGGATTTGAAATGAAATCCTTGTTCAATAATTACCTTTTATGTTATTCAAAGATCGTCTGGTGCACAAAGCATCCCCTTCAAGCAAGATTTGGTGAAGGGCTGCACCTCAAGAGGTGTAACATAGACAACATGTTATTAGCTGCCAGAATTGAATTTTGGTCTTCCGATTAGCACGTTTAAGATTATTTTGATAACCTTTAGAAATTGTTTAGTTTAGTTTGTATCTTTATGCTTATTCTGGTGAAAAGTGATTAGAGGAGGACGCGGTGTAGTGCCAACATGTTCAACTGAATCCAATATTTTTCATGCAGAGCATGAATATGTGAAGATTTACTAAAATTTTCAACAATTCTAAGTTTCGAACCATGAAGGATTCAGGGATAATAATACAAATTGAACTGATGGAATTTAGATTTTGGATCCGGCTCTATAGTTATTTCAGAACAATGTCATTTTAAGCCAGATCAAGCATTGCATGAAGTTTCATTAGATGCTAAGAATGTTCCTGTATTAATATCAGAACAATTTAATCTGTTTCTGAATGTACATATTTAAATGGCTTTGTTCATGAGCTATTGCAGATCCTGGATGTCCTTTGTCTCAGATGGATCAGCTATTTTGACGATTGGAGTCGATCTTAAGTGGTACTTCCCTTTGAAATAATGGAAGCAGCAATGGCAAAACAACGTTGGAAGGGTTCCATGAAGGCTTTTCAGAGTCATATGGATCCTGAAAAAGAAGAACAGTTAAGACGAGTAAAAATAGGTAATCAATCCACTTGAAAACAGCCTCAGTCCTTAAAATGTTGGATAACATGCATTGTCTGTTTCTCTGCCTGCCTCATTGGATTGATTAACAGAAACCTCAGAGTTCTAACTTAGTTTTTGACGGGATTAGGTTTGGTGGTAGTCTGGATCACCATGTCTGTTGTAGTATTAGCCTTATTTCTTGCTTTTGTCATTTGTTAGACCATATATTGTTTATTATGTTTAGGAGATCGTACTATTTTGTTGATTGTTACTGTTCCTTGGTTGTCTGCTATTTAGTTGCGATGTTTTCTTCACTATCAGTTTTCCTTTTCATTACTACTTTGATTTGCTTTACTTTAACCTAGGGTCTTCCGGAAACAACCTCTGTACCTGGGGTGGATCTACATTCACCCAAGGGTGGTCAGATGAACACCCTTCATCGAAATATTTTTTCGATTTTTTGATATATATCAATTGTTGAATGCCCTTGATACAAAAATCACCCATGGTCTAAAAGTATGAACACTCTTGACGAAAATGCTAACTCTGCCACGAGGTAGGGGTAGGTCTGCATATAATCTACCTCCGCCTTGATGAGGTATGTTGTTGTTGTTGTTGTAGCGTCCTAACTCGAAGAGTTTGTTCTTTATTGCAGAGATTGAAAACAAGGTAAAAAGGATTAGGAAGCTGAGCAAGAGTTTGAATAAAGGAAGTAGAGATGGGAACTTAAGGAGAAGATCAGAATTTATCCAACTTGTTGATGATCTCCACAAACAGTACCAGTCCCTCTATGCTATGTATGAAAATCTCAAAGGAGAAGTAAAATATAACCTTCATGCCAAAATCGGGGACGATGCTGCATCTTCATCTTCTTCAGTTTCAGATTGCGAAGCATATCATTCCCCGTGGCAGTATGCTGGCGAAGGCAGCTCATACTTTTCAAACACTCCAAATATTGAAAATGCAAATCTAGACTTGGATTCACTACCCGATTCACCTATATCGTCTGGTCATGAACAAGAGTCTCGAGAAAGTTTGAAGATCGAAAATAGCATGACAGACAAGTTGATGGATGAATCTGCCTGGTTAAAGGAGAAAATAACAGAAAAAGAAGAAGATCTCTTGTCCCTTAACAAGAAATTTGAGGTTCACGAGAGCGAGAGGTTGGCTGAGATAAAAAGATTAGAGGATCAAATTGCTACGATGAAGCTTGAGCTCGAAGCCTCATGTGTACAGAAGAAAGAACTTGGAGAGCAGATCGCATGCAAGTCAAATGAAATTAAACAACTGGAAGCAGCATTTCGAGAGAAAGAAGATCAATTTTCTAATCTTCTTACAAGATTTGAGGAAAATCAGACCAAATCAAAGTCGAAAATTGATGATCTAATGGCACGGGCGAAGTCTCTGCAGCAAGAGTTAGACTCTTTACATACTGAAAGGAATGAACAGCTCAAGTCCTTAAACGATCAAAAATCCGAGCTGGAGTTGTCATTGGGAAAGAAGTACCACGATGCAACTGTCAAAGTTAAGGATTTAACCGAAAAGATTAAGTTTCTGCAGCAAGAACTGGAAGCCACGAGTCATCGTAAATCAGAAGTAGAGTTGTCACTCAAAGAAAAAAATGAACAAGTATCTGAATGTCATCTACAGATTGAAAATCTAAAAGAGAAACTAACAAGCGCCTCTTCGGTTGAGAAGGAGACATTAAAAGAGAATGAAGGCTTACAAGTAAAGGTAAAAGACTTAAAATTGGAGGTAGACTCAGTCTGCAGCCAAAAGAGTGAATTGGAAAAGAAGATCAGTGATATAAACCGTGAAGCTTATCGTTCACAGTTAGAAAAAGAGGAGCTAACCGATAAGATAAAAGAGTTGGAAAACATACTATTAGAGAAGAAACAGGAGCTCTCAACTCTTCAAAGGAAACACGAGGCCTACGTAGATGATATGTCCGATCAGAATTCATCTATGGCAACACAAATCAACACTCTTCAGCAGCAGCTACGAGCCGGGGAGACTGAAAAGGTTCTATTGCAGTCACAGCTTGAGAAAGATAAACACGAGTCTTTCCATAGCCTTTCTCAGATGGAAAAGAAGAACATTGAATTGACCACGAAGATCACTGATCAGGAGAAGTCGATAACAGAAAATGAAGATATTATAAATAAGTTGAATGAGGAACATAGACAAATGAAGATCAGGTTAGAAGATTCCAAATTGAATTTGCAAAATGCTGAAAAGAAAATAGAAGAAATGACTGCAGAACTGCGCAAGAAGTTTGAAGACGGTTTGAGAATCTTGAGCAGGAGGATCCGTGTGGCAGAACAAATGCACCTTGAGAATAAGGAGTGGTATCAGAAAACAAGAGACTCTTACGAGACAGAAAATAACGATCTAAAAGAGAAAAATGCAAGGTTACATGTTGGGATTAAATGCATTAAGGATATAACACTTACAGCAAACGATACGTTGGCTTCACTAGATACAGTGGCTCTAAAATTTGAGGAGTGCACCGGTCATTTCTTTAATCGAATGTCCAAGGTTTCATGTGAGCTGAAATTCGTAAAAGACTGGATTATGAGGAAAAACAAAGCAGTAGTACATGCACAAGATGATCTAGATTGCTTACTTGTACAGTTGGATGACAAGGAAGCCGAGATATTAGTGTATCGAGAGAAGGTTTGGAAATCAGACAATAAGATTAGAGAATTAGAGAAAATGATCAAGGAGAAAGATGACGCGATGTTAGCTCTCAAGGAGGAAAAGAGGGAAGCCATTCGACAACTATGTATCTGGATTGATTACCATCGAAGCCGTTCTGCTTATTACCAAAAATCACTTTCTGTCTTTGGCAGTAGAAAGAACCTTTAGGATTCTTCTTCAGTTCATATCATCAATTTCTCTAGGCATATATGTGACGGAAAATCATGATCAGGGTGGAACAACTTCGACGTGTATAGTGTAAGTTGTTTTGATTTCTCTTTTGTTATTATAATAACTAGCAATAGTAGGCACTTGTGAATCATCATATTTAGACAATTCTGCAGGCTTGACAACTTCTCATATGTCATGGTTGTCCCTTGTACATGTGGATATGTTATACACTCAAATTTGTTATTAGTCGATACATACATTTCCTATACAATCATTTTCACAAAATGTATGGCACTTTGACTTCATAAACTAGTATTGATTACCTGTTAATCTAAAGCGCTAAGTAATTTGGGGGAAACCAGGTGGTTAACTGTTAAGTGCCAGGAAAAGGAAAACAATACTCCATCTGTTCCTTCTAAATTATCATGTATACTAACAAGGGATAATCTCAAATATATATAATAAACTCATTAATTTATAACAAATGTAGTCCTCTATTATTTACATCAAAAATAGCCACAAATCGTAGAAATACATAACTGTACAACATAACTTGCCAAAAGTTGAAGAAAGTATACATTGACTATACAATTTAGATTACTTATACATGCGCTATATACTAAATATACATTATGAAAAACTGAATATAACTTAACTATATATGAAATATACACTCACTGTACACACCTATACAGAGAATGACTATCTTTTCAATAAATATTTTGACTGAATGGGCAAGCACTGTAATTATCCCTACTAAAAATACTTGTTCCAACATGATTGTCAATTTGAATTATCAAGAAAGAATTAATCATCTTTTTTTTTTCAACTTAATTAATACTCCCTTCCGTTAACTTTTAGTTGTCAAATTTTGACTTGACATATTTATTAAGAAAACAGTTATTGGTATAGTAAGTTTATCATTTTATCTCTATTTATTGATAAGGTCCACTCACTATATTTTTCAAAGTCATTAACTTAATGATAATAAATAAGGGTATTACGTGAAAAAGTTTTTCGTCCTATCTTGATCTGTCAAAAATGATAAGCAAAAGTGAAAACTAAATTAGGAAATTTTTGATAACTAAAAGTGAACGGAGAGGGTAACAGATATATTAGCGAAACGACACTCCTAATTAATTTTTTTCTCTAAGGGCTATACAAAATCATATCATGACAACTAAAAAGAAACGGAGGAAGTACTTTATAGTGTTAATGAGACTGTTGTTTTAGCTTATTCCTCATTGTGAAGACTATTTATTTCCTGTTTTGCTTGAGATTTGCAACCTTATAATTTATTAACATGGATTTAAACCTGAGTAAATTGATTATACAAGCAACCAATTTAGTCAACTTACATTGAGGATTTCTAGATATGTGTGAGTATATTTAAAATCATGTACACTTTTTTCTGTGTTAGATCTAAGAGATACTAATAAACAACATATTAAAGAAATGAATCTCATTATCCAAAATCATGGTACTTTTTTCTTGCTTCAGAAAAGGAATTGAAGAAGTTGATATTAAACTCTCATGGCAAAAGATCAAACTGGAATTTTGAGTTTTCGATTGTGTTGCTGTATTCTTGTTTTCCTCTTTGCCTTGTCATCCATTTCTCTACTCTACTGGTCTTGTTTCTTTGGCTATAGCTATTACTATATCCAAACGACAGTGAACAACGAAAACAAACCAATCGATCTCCTTAGATTCCCAAAAGCTTGGAACTTTCTTGATTTTTCATCACAACCACCTCAAAGACTACTTAAAATTGCTCTGTTTGTCAAGAAATGGCCAGATAAAAGTCATGCTGGAGGACTTGAACGACATGCCTTGACACTCCATCTTGCCTTAGCTAAACGAGGCCATGAGCTTCATATCTTCACGGCTTCATCCTCGAACTCATCATTTCCTTTATATCCACATTTTCATATCTCGAGGCCTACTGCTGCTGGATATCTTGACCAAGCCGTTGTTTGGAAGCAATTTCAAGTAGAAAATACGACAAAAAGGCCTTTCGATGTGATTCATACAGAGAGTGTAGGCCTCAGGCATACTAGATCGAAAAACCTGAAAAATCTTGCAGTTAGCTGGCATGGAATTGCTTATGAAACTATACATTCTGATATCATACAGGAGATTCTCCGAAACAGTTCTGATGATCCTGTAAAGTCACCTGCTTTGTCTGAAAGAGTGGAGAAAGTTATTGAAGAGGTAAAGTTTTTCCCAAATTACGCTCACCACGTTGCCACGAGTGATCATGCTGGAGATGTACTTAAAAGGATCTACATGATCCCTGAAGAACACGTCCATATCATACTAAACGGTGTCAATGAGGAGATATTCAAGCCTGATGTTTCAAAGGGCAATGCTTTTAGGTCCAAACATGGAATCCCGGAATCAAAGTCCCTAATCGTGGGGTTAGCCGGGAGGTTGGTTAAAGATAAAGGACACCCTTTAATGTTTGAAGCCTTACAACAAATTTTCAATGAGAACTCAACATTCAGGGACAATGTCATTGTACTTGTTGCTGGAAATGGTCCATGGGGTACTCGATACAAAGGCCTCGGATCAAATAATGTGATGGTGTTGGGACCATTAGAACAAGATCAACTAGCAGGATTCTATAATGCAATAGATGTATTTATAAATCCAACATTAAGAGCTCAAGGTTTGGATCACACACTATTGGAAGCCAGCCTAACAGGTAAGCAGGGACAGAGCTACATGCAGCCAAGGATGATCAGATGAACACCCTTCATTGAAAAACATTTTCAAATATATAGATTAACTATAAATATTTTGATATATATATATATATATATATATATTATCAATTGTTGAACATCCTTGATACAAAAATCACTCATCCATATTATAAAAGTATGAACACCCTTGACGAAAATGCTGACTCTGCCACTGCAGGTAAGCCATTGATTGCGACAAAACTTGCTAGCATTACTGGATCAATCATTATCAACCAAGAAATGGGATATACATATGCATCTACAGTAGGGGAACTGAAGAAAGCTTTATATAAGGTTTGGGAGGATGGAAGGGAAATTCTAAAGAAGAAAGGAAGATTTGCTAGAGAGAGGGGCTTGAAGTTGTTTACTGCTACAAAAATGGCTGCAGCATATGAAAGGCTTTTTCTTTGTATTTCAGGTGATGATAAGGAAGCAAACAACTATTGTATCTACCAACCTTAGTTAAATTGACAAATTAAAGGGTCCTAAATTTTATGTCGACATATGATATGATGTGGTCTTAGTTAGGAATTAGGGTCAAGCGTCAGTTACTATCATGCCAAAAAGTATAGCGTTTGGGAATCGAACGCTTATTGTCATGCCAAAGGTATAACTGATAGCAAGAGAGTAACTTTATTGCTTCGCTAAGCTCACCAAGTTAGTGTCATGTTCAATTTGCAACACCCCAGTCCCCTTGTGGGCCTTACCAGAGGCATGATGTGGCATTATCCAACCGTCTCAAAACTATATTGATAAAGAGTAACATAATTTAGTATTAAGATGTAGAATCTTACAACTAAAATATAGGTAATAGATGAATTATGTAAGACGAGAAAACATAAAGAGTTGTATCATAATGGAACAAGTCCAGTATATATTTACTTGAAAATTTTGGCATTTTGCATATTTAATTGTATACAGCGTTTTAGTACTGCTATACTGTATATCATGTGGGTTTATAATATTCATTTTATCTTTTAACCAAAAAAATATGGGTAATTTCAAATATATATAATAAACTAATTAATTTATAATAAATATAGTCATATTTTATTTAAGAAAAAAAAGCCAAAAATTATAGAAAAATATAGTGATTATACAATATAACTTGCCAAAAGTCATAGAAAGTATATACTCATTATACAATATAGATTATTTATGCATGAGCTATACACTGAATATATATTATGATACATTCAAAAACTAAATATAGTTTGACTATATATTAAATATACACCTAAGTATATATGTAGTGAATGACCATTCTTTTGATAATTACTTCTATCGAATGATCATCTATCGTAATTATATCGAATAAAATATACATTTTATTTTGAAAGTATTGTTGGTATATAATATTAAATGTATAATTGTGTGATAAATGTTTGTATTCAAGTATAATTACTTTCTACTCCCTCCGTCCAAGTGACTTGGCATAGGGATTAAGAAGTAGTAAATGATGGGGTAATTTGGTGAATATAATAAATATTATGTCTTGAAAATGTAATAGGGAAATGACTATAATTAATGATAAGGGTAAATTAGGAACTAAGTATAAAATTGTCTCTTGATTTCATAAAGTGAACAAGTATTGTTGGACATCTCAAAATAGTGTAGGGGCCAAGTAAAGTTGGACGGAGAAAGTATATCTATTCGCTATACTTTCTTTGATTTATATTATTTGTTGCTTAACTTGGATACCTTCACGAAATTATCATTAATTAAATAATAACAATCTAATATGATTTCTTGATTAGGTAAAATTTATTTATCTAAATAAGAATAAATTTGAAAATAAATACCTTTTTCATTATATAAAAACCAATTTTTTTATATTAAATTTAAAAGAAAAAAAAATACCATATAACATATGTTACGACGAAAAATGTCCGACTCTTAAATAAAAATAATAAATCAGTTTAAAACTCAAAAATCGATTAAAACTCAATTAATTTGAGAAAAACTAAATTTTGAAATTCAAAGAAAATAGAGTCGCCACCTAATTTTGCGGATAATTAGGAAACCAAAAATATTTTAAAAGACTAACAGAAAATCTTTTAAAATTCCAAAGAAATGAGTCCGGGTTCACATTTCCACTTCGAGAAGGTTTTACGCACTCTAAATGTCCACTAAATGCGGTTATTCGGTGACTAAGTTGTTTGACTAACTTTGAAAATATTTGTTTAATCTGAAAATAAAAAGATTGATTGGAGTTAAAAAATTAACTAACTTTAAAAGAGTTGAATATATTTTACTAAAATTGAAAAAAGACAATTGACTACACTTGAAGAAAATCGATTAGGTTTGAAAATTTACTAAAGTGATAAAAATCTTTTATTTTTGAAAAGAGTTGATTGTATTGGAAAGATGGTTTAGTAAAATTTGAAAATAATCGATTGAATTTGAAAAATCGACTAATTTTAAAAACTTCCCTTTTTTTTTTTAGTCAAGCTAAAAATATTGAGAAATATTAACTTTGACTAAATTATTTATTAAAAAAAATTGATAAGATTTTAACTTGTTTAACTAATAAAAAAATCAATTAAATTTGAAAACTCCCTTTTTTAGTTAAGGAAAAGTAAACTAATTAAAAAATTTAACTTCAAACCAAGTTAATTTATAAAAAAAAAAATCAATCGATAAAACTTTAACTCGTTTAATTAATAAAAAAAAACTCAATTGACCGGATTTAAACAATTTGATTATATAAAAAAAAGTGAATTAAAAGTAAAAAGGTTTGTATCTCTATTTTTAATATTGAAATACTTCCCTGTTTCGTAAAAAAGAGCTCAGAAGGATGGCATAACTGATTCAACCCCTGAAAAATTTAATTAGATTAAATCAATAATAAACAAACAATGTTAG
>JAABOM020000012.1:18777575-18789761 GCA_011800125.2 Solanum clarkiae | reverse complement strand
TTCAACTTATAATATATTCATAAATAGAAATTGTATTTATAAAATGTAATTTTTAATAGAAAAATATATTATCATAAAAATAACAATTAATTAAGGTTGTAAATATTATTATAAATATTTTTTAAAAATATGTTAGTATACATGAATATAAAAATAGTGTATAAAAGAGAGTTAAAAGGGGGTAGTTTTGGATTTTTACACATTTTATCCCAGTATAAGTTATCCTGGGATTATTATTCCATCCACCTGGAGGGATAACTTATCCCAGTACTAATTGTTACTCATGGGATAAGTTATCCCAATCTTTGCAACCAAACAATGAAATGAAGACCACTAAAAAATTATCCCAGGATAACTTTTCCTTATCCATTACACCAAACGACCCCTAATAGAAAACGACTATACTATGTTATATTGTATCATGCAACCAACTACAATATCATTAAGTGTATCCTCCAACCATCATGGTGTAGAAACAACTGTGGGCTCTTTCCTCAAAGCACTGAATAAACCATGAAGCTAGATGCAATTTTTTGACTGACACTGACATTTAGAGTGCATGAAAATGTGCAGTGGGGTGGGTGGTAAGCCGGGAGGTGGGGGTGGGGGGGTTAAGAAGTAATTTCTAGTGAAAGCATGCTGAATAGAAAGTTGGCGGCAACTAGAATGTGCTGCGACATTTCTTTGCATATTAACAGTAATGACAATGAATTGCATACCAAGATATCGAAATTCAGAGGGCAACAAATACAGTGATACACATGAAAAATCAACGTCGAGGAACCACTCATGTATCTCAATTGACATATTGACCGAGGTGAAAACAACTTAAGAAAATGAGTTCCCCAAAAATCTTAAAGCATCTCTGGGGAGTGGAAACGGTCATCCCATTTAGAGCATCAAAAGAAGAAACTGAGTGGGAAAGTGGTAACTAATCAAGATGAGACTTATTAGACCATTACACTCAAGCTGTCACTTTTAGAGGAATTCATCAAAATTACTATGGACACAGACACCAATGCATAATCTTTTTCAATTTTTTATTCATTCACAGTTAAAGTTCAAATATAGGGAGCAGACCATACCCTCCTAATTTCTGCTGTAAACATGCCAGGACAATGGCCATGCATTTATCCAGGATTAGCATGTTTTACCATATATAAAACTAGAGCTAGTGAAACTAGTGCATCAGACGGTTTAAAGGAACGCAGAGTTGGCATTTCTTCTAACTCTTTTTCTTCATCTGCTTTTGGATACAGACAAGAGGCCAAATATCTTAAGAGCATCATTCATTTGTACAGTTCTATTAGCAAGCCAAAACCAAAAACTGAATGGAGTATGTTTGTAGCTGAGTTGGGTTTGATCGCATTAGGCCTATGAAAAAAACCTACTGTTGTACCAGACCTAAAAGCCAGCAATCTGAAATTTTATTTGGACTTTTTGACAACTGAAAATTTGTTCACTGAACAAAATATAAATTTTGCTGGTCCAAAAATTGATTATGTTGTCCTACATGCAGCTTAGGCCATGTCCTAACTCATTATTTATACTTTCAATATCTCCGTACAATAGAACATATGGGAGAAAGAAGGCAGACTACTATATCTACTATTTCAACATATAGTTCGCACTAGTCTCATAACCATCTCTTTTGTCGTAACATTTCGGCATCTTCCTTTATGCTTCCCTCAAATCATTACCCCCTCAGTCGTCCCTTTATTCAATACCCATCATACTAAGAATAGGGGGTTTAGGAAGAAAATGGGATTTGTTTCATCAAGGTGTCAAACTCTTTTATCTTTGCCAAAACGCTTTCTCAGCGTTTTTTCTCATTCTGAAGTTGATCTCCTGTCCTCTACCGACCCACCCATCAGCAATGAACAGCCAACGAAACAAGCGTAGGACATGAATCAACAATAACAACAATGAATTCGTCCAATCTTGAGAATGGAGAGAAAATCAAGCAAGTTTTGGAAAAGAAAAGGAGGTGACCAGAGAGATCTCAAGTTAAGAGACTCGACATTAGAGTCACCAATGATTATAACCCTAAAACATTCACCAACTTTTTTGGAAAAAAAAGAGGGTCAAGAATACAAACCTTAGCAATAGCCTTTTGGGCAGCTAACGAAGCAACTGTCTGTTTAACCTCTGTAGAAAGAACCATGAGAATTTTTCCATTAACATAGGGATAGAAGAATGAAATAGCTATCCGTCGAGAGCAAATATGCCAGAAAGAAAGTAAACATCAATCTTCTCTTCTTCTTTTCAGAAATCACTCATACATGGTTCAGAATTTAGAAAAACTCAATTTCAAAGAAAATTAATAATAACACGGGGAATCTAGAAAATTTTCAATTTCCCACCATATACCCAACCAGTCATTGCATAGGGTCTATCTATTTACCAACATAAAGCGAGAAACTAAAATTAGCATTTGTTTCCCCATTAAACATAGGGTAGAATATAGTTCCTGGAAAACAATCTGTCCACAAATATGTGAATTACAATTTGACATCCCATGGAAACAAAAAACCTTAGATAAAATTGTGAAAATACAAGTATAAGTGAAGTAAATTACTAGAATAGAACTCCAGCTTCTTTTCAAATTTACGTTCAGCTCGACTGGCTGCATCTCCGCTGAAATACAAAACGGAAAGAGTTGGAGACAAAGAGAGAAAGACAAAGAGTAATATATATGCAGGGTTCAGTATTTAAGATCTCACCGTGAGGTTGTCTTCCCCATGCTTGACAGGGAGGTAACAAGAGCGGCCTTTGCTGTTGAAAATCTAGGGCAACAACACGGGGAATAATCTAAATGAGAACTCTTTTCAATTTGCTTACACAAATGATCCTTGCTTCTTTTGATGTACAAATCGCATAGTTTCATACTCGATATTAAATTTTAGTTTCTAATTCTTAATCACTAAACATTTTTTTTTAATTCCAGAAACGTGTAACATATTTGTATCACTAAACAATTTATTGTAATGCTTTTAGCAATTAATCCATCAGCTCACCAACTATTTTATTGTTTACAAAGGTCAAGAGTGCCGAATGCCTTAGCATCTCAGTGGATGCTGGTTAGAGTTAAATTCTTATATACTCAAAAGCGAGATATAGGGTTGCTTACCTGATTTTGCCGGAGAAAGAGATCGCAGATAGTTCGCCGGGGAAGGGGCAGTAGCTTGAGCTTGCGATGAATTTCCCCAAAACACCTAAAGAATTGATGGGCCGAAATCTAAAGCAGTGTGGATTCAATTTTGGGCTTTGTTCATTTATGGGTACAACTCCTAATTGTTCCTTTGATCATAAATTTTGTAGGCACACAATTTTTGTCATTTTTTCTTTGTTATATTGCATAATAAAGAAATAATATTTTATGTCATAAAAAAAAAAAAAAACAAGAGAGAAGAGAGGTATAGTTGGAAACAAATTGAAGAAGTAAGACCTCAACATTTATAGTCATCTAGATGAAACACTAACCCCGAATCATAATTAATTATAATTATAGCTGTATTGAATAATTTACTAATATATCTTTACTTAGTTACGTAATTTTTTTATATTTAAATTTGAACTTCAAATAAGCAAATTTTGAGAACGGAAAGGGTAATCTCATTTTTGTTCAATATGCAATGGGTCTGGCAGTATATTGTGGTAACTACAAGCATTTAAATAAAATTAGCCATGCCAAATTATTAATAAAAACATTATTGTACCATCATCACACGTACATCCCCTCTTAACCCTTATCCTCTTTCTACGTAATTGCTCTTTTAATATAAAAGTTTTATGTAATCATGTTGTATGCCTGATTTCACCAAACTAAAAATAAGCAATTCATATTAGAACGACGATGACGATAAGTCGATAACAACATACCCATGAAGACGATAAAATATAGGCAGATCTAGTGACCTTATAAAGATAGAGAGATTGTTTCTAAAAAATCCTCAGCTAAAAAATATCAGGCCCCAAAAGCAAAAAATATTAGATAGAAAAAATAGATAACTAAAACAGAAAACAAGTGATAATATAAGCAATTCATGTTAAAAATATGAAAATAAACCAACAAAAAAAAAAGTTCCTCTTTTTATATAAAGAATTGTAAATACATAAGGTATATTTTGTCTATTATGTATTTTAGGAAAGTTTCTAAATAGGGTAATAATTTGTTGGTCATAGATCATAAATGATAATTGATAGGCTAATGTATGAGTCAGATTAAATGTGTTGTTTAGTGGGTCAAAATTATTAGACGGCCCACTTTTTTGGCTGAAACCATGTAGGCCCAATTGTAGTCAACATTGCATAAGGAAGTGTGAATAACGTTGGGCCACGTAATGGGCCCATATGAATGTGTTCTATTTATTTTTAGGGCAAAAATTACAGAAACACACGATTTATGTTTACATAATTTCATATAATTCCGACTCTTTTAAAAAATTATAAAAATCTCTTAAATGATACAAATTTGCAACACTTATTGATACAAATTACAATCCCTACTTCTCCATGTATCATAGTTAAAATCCTTAATGCTCCTATCTTTTCGACATGTATCACTGATTTTATTTTTTGTATCAAAAAGAAAGAATTTTTTGGTAATTTTGAAAAAAATTGGTATTAGTTGAATTAGCTCTAAAAAGTATGGGATTTGTATAAGTTGCTCCTTTCAAAAGCAACAAACATTAAATCTTAAATAGGACTCCTTAGCTATAGTTTCACTAGTTACAATTTATAACTACAATTTGATTTGCTATGCATTTGTATTCGTTGTATTTTTCGTAGAGTTGGGAAAAAAATACAAAAATAAATTTAACTTGTACCAAATGAAGACATTAGGAGGAGAGGCAAGCAAGTTCGCAAAAGAGGAGAGGGAATGAATACATATTGCATTAATTATACTTTTTCATGGATTTCAAAGGAAAAAAATACAAATACAAATGGATTTGTTTCAAAATGAATATATATATATATATATATATATATATATAGGAGGAGAGAAGTAAGCGAGATTGAGAAAGAGATGATAAAAATGAATATATAATGTATTTATTGTATTACGAGTACAACTGATACAAAAAATAAATTTAAAATACAATACAAAATACAATTCAGTTGTATTAGTTTCCAATTCAAAACACAACAAATAGTAAAAGAAATAAAAAAAAAATACATGTACAAATGTATACAAGTCAATTAGGTGACCTTGATCATCACTCTGAGGCGAGAGGGTGAAAGAGAGGGTGAAGGAGAGAAAGAGACAACGAGAAACAGGCAAGAAAGAAAGGAGAGAGAAATTTACAATAAAATTCTACACATAATTATAAATTATAATTATTTTAAATTATAATAATTTATCATAAATAGATGTCACATATTTGTCTACTTGAGTAATTTTTTCTTCTATTATTTATGTTATACCAGAATCAACAACTCCATCACTAGTTGTGTAGAGACAATTGTTTATTCGTTATAAATAGACGTGATAAAATTAATCATGAATTATAATCTGTTCAATCTATTCAAGTATGGACATATTATTAATCTAATTTTTTTTTATTAGCACAACACATTGTAGTTCGACCAAGACTGATATGTAATTCAAATTGACTCGAGTGGAAAATCTTACCCTGCTCATTTTGATTCACCCAAATTTAATACAACCGATCCATTTTACTTCTTCAGTTGCAAATTCATTTTCAAAAGAAACTCTGGAATTGCTGTCCCACATTGAAGTACTATGTTTCTGTTAATTATTTTAGGGTATTTAACATCACATATGGTACTTCTGGCTATCCATCATAAATAGAAAGAAAATATTCATGTGTATATATACATATTTTTCAAAATAGATATTTATTCTTTCATTTCTTTACGTCAAGTGATATAAAAAAATCTGAAAAATCCAAATTTTCAAGTTAAAAGGCTAGTGGAGGACATTCAGAAACTAGAAAAAAAAAATTCAATTCACTATCTAGTATTTACATTAATTCAATAAATAAATAGTAAACTAAAAGTAATGCGACTTTTAAAAGTAATAAATATGCACATTAACAAAGAGTGTTAAAATCTTTATCGACAATAATTAATTATCATTGAATTCAATATCGCGATAGGCTTTAGTGACTTTTACAAAGAGTACTAAAATGTAAGCGTGACTGGTACTTTCCTCTTAAATATATATTTAGCAACAATCATTTTTTGAATCTTTTGGTATAGTGATTTGACTATATTTTTGTCACCTAGGTTAATTAGTAGAAGTATCTATTATCACCTCAAATTCTCCCTTTATAACTAGGATAAACAAATGTAATTTGGTATTAAATTGTGTGCAAATTTGTTTTATTTTTGAAGAAGTCGTGATGAAGAAGACTAACTCAAACATGTGATTAAGATTATACGAAAAGAAAAAGGAAATGTAGTTAGGTACACTTTTTATTTTATTTTTAATATATAGATATAGATTTATAATTATATTTTGATCACATTAACAAAACCATGGCTTGTCATGCACCATGTTTTAGAACTTATTTATTTATGTTACATGAATCATCCTCCTTATTAAAAAATGGTCAGAATAATACAAATGTCAATACCAACATAGTTTGTAATACGGTACTGGAATTGCTTCATTATTAATCAGAGATCTCGAGTTCAAGTCCTTGGTATGAAGAAAATCTTGTTAGGAACGCCACCTTTAAATAGATCCTGCAGTACGAGATCTGAATTAGCCAGAACTTCAATTTTGTGATATATATATATATATATATATATACACACACTACTTTTGTATTTTTCTTTGCTAAAGTTAAAGGATCAACACCTAACTTCACATAAATTTGGTCCCCCAATATGTGGCTCCAAACCTTAGTAATATGAGAGGTAGCTCTCAGATGTGTATATGTACTGATTGGGCTTGTCACACTGCTGCTAGCTTTCTATATCAACCTAACCATTATATTTTATATTTCAAGGAAAAGATTCTTTTTCACCTTTTAATTTACTTTTTTTTTTAGGTTGATAGCATTTATGTTCCTCAATTATTGACAATTTATCTTTCGTTCATGTGATATCTGACTTAACATATTTAATCCATAGTTAATTGAAAAGTGAAGGATACAAACATATTTAGAGTGTATATTTCAGTTTGTAAGTTTCATACTTAAATTATCAGGTGTATGAATTTTCAATTTGAACTATCATCAACTATTTATCAAAAGATACCTCAACTATCAACTGTTTTCTTTTCCTACCTAAACAACAGTGATAGGAAACTGGCACACCTAATGGTTGAAGTATACTGTGTTTTTGATAAATAATTGGTGATCGCTCAGGTAAGAAACTCACACATTATAGTTCAAGTGTGTAATTTAAAAATTCAAATTCAAGTGTTTTTTTATCATTAATTCTTAGCTGAATTATGTACTTTTCCCTTTATTTTGTGAATATTCACAAATTCACCATAATTATTAATATTTCTATCACTTAGTTATTCATGCATTGTATTAAATTTGTATTATCAGAGTCATACATCACAAGGATCAAAAGTAAAAAAAAAAATTCAATAATTTAGGGACCAAAAATATTATATCAAAATATACTATATCAATATTAGTTGAAATATTTCTTGAGAGTCTAAGGTCGCTAGTCAATACAAAGAGTTTATTTTTCTAGAAATGTTAATTTAGCACCTAATTTTCATCATTAAATATGAGAATTTGGTAAGCCTAAGCTTGACTATCTAAACATTAAATAAAAAGAAGAGTATTCCCCACTATAATTATGAGTCTTGTGGAAAGGGAAAGACAAAATATAATAAATGAAACTCTCTGTATATTTAATATATACTTTTGCTTTTAAAAAAGATGAAATGTATACATAGTTCGTTTGTGATGCGAGGAAAAGTACAAAAAAGTATAAAAGAACCCCTTAAGTATTAGAAAGGTCATCTTTAGAAATAGCCAAAGAGAAAATAAGTGGGGCATATCCAAACAAATAGGAGAACTATTTTCAATATTACTCCTTCCGTTTCATTTTAATTATTATATATATTAAAAATATTTATTTTAAAATAATTGTCAGTTCAGATAATCAAGAGAAAATTAATTATCTTTTTCAATTTTACTTTTAGCATTAATTTGCTTTTGAGGCCTGATATTTTTAAGATGAGAGTCTTTTGGAAATAGCTTCTGTATCTCTATGAGGTAATTATAAGGTTTGTGTACATTTTATCCTCCCCGGACTCCACTTATGAAACTCCACTAGATATGTTATTGTTGTTATTGTTGCTCTTAACATTAATTATTCCAAAATTAAAAAATACATATATAGATAAAAATTTAATTATTTATAAGAGATATATTAGTCAAATAAGATTTTTTACAAATTTTTTCTTATGATTTATCAAAATTTATTATAACAATTAAAATAAGACGGCGGAGTATTAATGAAAGGTAGAAATTAAACAAGTGGTTGACATTGACGACAAAACTAGAAATGTGACATTGTTAGAGGTTCATGCTTAGGTGTAAAGTCAGAAAAGTGAGTATGTTATTATTTGAGGCCTCCTAAAATGACCCTACTATATTGATTTAGTTAAAAATAAATAAATAAAATAAAAAATTGAATATTATCCTAGTTCAATCCTGAAAACGAGTTTATCACATAAAAATAACCCAAAATCATTAAAGCTCATTTAATGGATATTATGTGTGTAACATGCGTGAAAGCCTAACATTAAGTAAATCAGGATTATTTGTATATTTTGGAGGCGATCATTTTTTTTCAACATTTTACGTCTCACACTACATCAGAAAATGATATTTACAATTAGTTAACGATAATAGTTTAATTGTCATTGACTATACTTTTTTTAAAGGCAATTAGTATTAGGTTTAATGTAATGGGTGAATGGATAATGGTATATTGTATAAGAATTAGTGTATTAAAAATTGTGGAAGTTGCAATTATGAATGAATTTATTTCATTCATGAACATTAATGCAACCTTTCGTATTTCGGTGGAATCTTTCATCTATTATACATGAGTTATTATACTATCATATTGACTATAAATATCTGAATCCTTCTCGGATATTGGGACAACTTTATAACTTTACAACTTAAGAACTTGAGAACTTTAGAGAACTTTTGCTAGAAAAGTTTGAGACAAGTTTCAAGAAGGAAAAGTGTTGTTTCGAAAAATTCAAGTGTGATTACAAGCCATTGAGTGGTTCCTAGACAATAAATTTGAGGTACCGCTATTTATTTGTCGTGAGTCATTTTATCCTGAGAGGATATGTTCCATAACCTTGGGTACTTGAAGAGAATAATTTCCTTAAGGAAACTCTATGAATTCGGAGGACTTGACTCTTCTCTCCTTTCATCTAGTTTAAATATTCTTGAAACTGATTTCACTTCATATTGAATATAACATTAATTATATGAAATTTGTATGAAATTAATTTTATTAAAAAAATTCAATAATTTTATACTACACAATTATCGTTATTACTTATAGTAACAACAATTAGCTCTATAATACATAATACATTCCCTCGAGACTTCACAAGAACAAAAAAGATTCTCAATTGAGAACGAACAAAGTAACTTGGAATAATTGAGTGGAAAGCTACAAATTTTGCTCCTCAACAATAACTCTCTTAGCTAGTAAGGTTCCAAGATTTCGTTTTGTGGCCATGGATGATTTGGGAGTTTTCATATATTCAGCATCTTCTTCTTATGTCTCTTGTTATTTTATGCTTGAGCTTTTTGAGGAATTAAATATTGTCAAATTGATTATTCGAATCAAATCAATTCTTCTATGCAAATTGAACAAAATTTAAGTACTAGATTTGGGTATGGAAATAATATTGTTTTGAAGTCTTTCTCATTTTTTTAGCAAACGGTAATAATATAATTGATGGTATCTCTATGAGTTAGTGATAAGGTCTCCATCCCTATTCTTTACTTGTGAGATTTTGCATAAATATGTTGTTGTTGTTAATATAATAGTTGTTATATTATATTTAATAATAATAACATAATATGAATATTTATAACGACGAACACTTTTAGCGACTCTTGATGCAATAATAATAATTTAACCATCACAAATAATTTTGTGGCAACAAAGAAAATGTATAATCATTAAATGTCTTTTTTATTATAGGGGAATTACAAAGTTGAAAAGGATTGATATATTTGTTTGTAGACAAATTTGAAAAAGGAAATAGTACTGGCCCTAGAGGATCGTCACTTCTTTAATTTTGTATAAACTTTAGATAATTACTATAATATAAAATTTATGTTGTTGTTGCTAATTACGTGTTTGTCTGAATTTTCTACATTATTGAACAACATGGAATGGTTATAAACATTAGTTCTGATTGGCAGCTTGAGATTTCTCCTTAATTAATTAGTCATTCCAAATATGTTTATGGATTTTTTTTTCTCTCTCTCTTGAAGTGAAGTATTGACCTTTGGCACGCATAGAAATTAAATAATATAATAAAATAATATAATAACACATGATATTAAGATCAGTTGGTTAGTACATGCTGAAAATATAATATTAGTAAATCATATGGTTTTTGATGGAAAATTTTAGTAAGTTGACATAATTGAGGAGACTTTCTGTCTATATGAGAAACTACCTTTGTTTGATTGGGAAGTTCAGATTGAGAATGAACGCCGATTTGAGACACAACTTCATTGGGGAATTACTTAGTGAGAATTGATTATTTGATTCGGACCTAAAGTAGATGATGAAATAGAATTTTTATTTATCAGCGATGAACAATGAAATCGAAAAGAAAGATGCAAGAAAATGGAATAATCTTCTTAGAATTTTTTGAGAAAGGAAGTTGTAGATAGACGCAGGAATTTAGTCAAAAGTTTTGGAGTAAATATAAGATAGTTGGCTCGAATGTGAAGAGACTTGTATATCATAAAATTGGAGAGAAAATAAAAAGGGGAGGGGGTGCTTGAAATTTTTTTAAAATGGCTAAGACTTTTGGAGAATAATAAAATATATGTTATGTATTTATGTAAAGATTTCTTAATAGTAAAAAAGGCATAATAGTTGGGTGGCTAAAACTTTAATACAACTAAAGATACTCTTTACTCTACAAAATATTTATAAGTTACCATCATTATATTTTGAAGTCATTCATTGCCCATGTCATAAGTATCTCTTATTTGTCATTCAGCCTAACATTGCTCCAATATATATGAAGTATATCATATGGTATTTAAAACTATATGCAAAAATATACTATATGAACAAATTTAGACCCTTTTCGAATTAATACTGAAATTCCTTTAGATTAAAGGTAAATAGTAGACAATTAGCTAAGACAAGAATATGAGTGACTCTAAATAATAACACGAGTATTAAATACTTTATTATATAATAAAAGAGCACATTTGAACTTCCCATTGCAGATATATAACTCGACATTCTCTTGTACATGCCATAAATTTAAATATAGAATTTAATGTGTGGAAGAAAGATTAACACAAGTTTGTTCTACTTTTTATGTAAAATAATACATCCTCCGTTCACTTTTACTTTTTTTTTTAAATGAGGAGAGAGATTTTTGGTAGTTCAGTTGGTTGACTATGTGAACTCCCCACCTTGTTGGTCTTGTTCATTATGCTAATGTCTCAAAATAGATGTTCACTTTTACTTATTTAACTTCAAACTTCAAGAGATAATTTATTATTTTATATCTATTTTACCTTTATTTTTTAGAAAATAATAATTAGGGTGATGTAATACAATATAATTTATTTATTATTTCTTAAAGCTAGAGTAGGTCAATTCAAATCGTCAAATACTTTAAAGTTTCTCTATTCAATCCTTTTCTTTTTATTTTTTAAAGCTAGAGTAGATCAGGTCAAACTTGGACAAGAACGTAAAAAATTTAGAAGATAAACTTTTCACCTTTAACCTAGTAAAGACAATGGGTAAAGTCTTTATAAACCTGGTTGAGCTACCACCAGTTTAGGACCTAATTATTTTTATTCACAATAATTTTGAATATTACGTTCTTTATCAGCTTTTGATGATCAGATACATATATCTTTTTTTTTTTTTTTATAACATTACCCCAATGCCTCAAAGGCTCCCGCCCATTGCGGGGTAAGGGGGGGTCGGATGTACGCAGCCTGACCCCTA
>JAABOM020000012.1:18765087-18777475 GCA_011800125.2 Solanum clarkiae | reverse complement strand
TTAATTTGATATGTTTTATATAGTGAAAATAAAAAAAATATAATTTAATTAAGTATAAAAATATTGAAAAAAAATAAATAAAACTTAGTCAAAGTTGGATCCGGTTAGATCTTGACATGTTCTACATCCCATAATTCAACTCGTTTTGACCCAATCCATTTTGACCCAAGTAAATTTGGGTTGAGTTAGATCTTAATCCGATTATTATTTTGACTCATTATAATCTGCTCAAATTTAACTCAATCCACTTAATTGCCACTCCTACTTTTGTATAGAAAAGATTATTTCAGATTAGTCGAAATTCAGTAGATATGATTAAAAAAACAAAGAACTCAAAAAAGAAAGATTATAATAGTGGGGCATTTGAATTGAGCGCCCAAAAGGGAGGGAAAAGAGATATATATATAGAGAGAGAGGGAGAGAGAAGAGTATCAAATCAAAGGCAGTTATAGCTAACCGTCTCTGTTTCTGTCAATCACCATAAACGTCTCTCAAGAAAGAAAGAAAGGTCTGTTCTCCATGGCTCCCAAGAAAAGGGTAAAGAAGGAGACAGCCGCCATTACTACACGAACTTCTCCTCGCTTTGCAAAACCCAAATCTGATTCTGATTCTGATACTCAACCACCACCACCCATCAATGTTTCTTCTGGCAAAGGCAAAGGAAAATTGGTTTCTGATCCTAAGCCTTCTGGTGGCGGTGGTGGAGAAGTTTCTTCGATGGGTTCCAAGAAGAAGACAGATACAGAGTCTCCCGTCGTTGGTTCAAATGTGCCTCATGATTCTGGTTCGAAGAAGGCTGGGAAAAACACCTCTAATGGTGGCGGCGGAGAATCTTCTTCTATGGCAAAGGCACATGTGGAGTTCGCCGCCGCTGTTACTCGAGGCTCTACTCGACAACGCGGCAAAGGCGAAGTGGGTTCTAATGTGCCTCCTGATTCTTGTTCTGCGACCCCCACCCCCACTAGAATCTCCCATCGCCGTGGCAAAGAAATCGCTCAAAATCTCAAAACACCACCAAAGAAAATGGCAAATGTCGAGTCCAGTAGGGAAGGCAAAGCGAAAGTGGGGTCAGAAGACACTCCTTCATCTGAAACTGCCAAGAGAAGGGGAAGTAATTCCTCACACCTGTTCAAGCCAGTGAAATTAAGCGCCGATGAGGTCAATGCCTCTCTTTGTCAGGGGCGGGCCAAGGAAAGGGCCGATGAGGTCGCTTCCGGTGCCAATCCCAAATCACCCAAATCCAACAAGGCTAAATCCAGAGCGTCCTCTTCCGATTCAACTGGCCGGGGCAAAGCCAAAATTGATTCTGAAGAGACCCCATCTGCTGACACACTACCTCTAAAATCCCAGAAGGCAAAATCCACAGCGGCCATTTGCGGTTCGACTGACCGGGGAAAAGGCAAAGTTGATTCTGAAGAGACTCTTTCTGCTGACCTACAACCTCCAAAATCCAAGAGGGCAAAATCGACAGCGTCCACTTCCATCTCGTCTCGCCGGGGCAAAGCGAAAGTGGATTCTGAAGAGACTCCATCTGCGGACCCAGAACCATGGAAATCCAAGAAGGTTAAATCCACAGTGTCGACTTCCAGTTCGACTGGCCGGGGAAAAGGCAAAGTTGATTCTAACCCGACTCCACCTGCTGACCCACAATCCAAGAAGGCTAAACCCACTGCGGCCACTTCCGTCATGACTCGCCGGGGCAAAGCGAAAAAGGATTCTGACCCAACTCCACCTGCTGACCCAGAACCACCAAAATCCAAGAAGGGTAAAGGCACAGCGTCCACTTCCAACCGGGGCAAAGCCAAAGTGGGTTCTGACCCGACTCCACCAAAACCGACTACTAGGAGGACTCCTTCAGTTTCAGCAATGCCCAGGAAAAAGAGAACGGCGGAGCCTTCCACCAGAGTGCTTCGAAGTGCTACTAAGAAGAAGTAAAGGTCATTTTCTGAGAAATTACTCAATTGAATCATTCATCAGCTTTTAAGTTTTTGTTAATGGAGAAATGTTTTGATTTCCATATAGGTTCTACAGCCATTCTTTTGTCTGTTGATTTTTGTTCATCTTCTGTTGTAGCAATAGTAAAATGCACACTCAGTGATCACCAGTTTATACATATCGGAATTACAGAAATAGTATATGAAAAGAGGAATGAAAGTTCAATTTCATGTTTCGATTTGACTCTGTTTATGTGTTTGCTGCTTATTATTGCATATTTTAGCTTCCCATTGATCAAAGATTTTTGAAAAAATTTAAAGAGACAATATTCAAATTTTGCCCTTGCCCTCTCAATATTCACAATATTAACCTCCCTTATGATAAATGATATTACCCTTACATCCCTTATTTTGATTTATTTATAACAATTCTTTTTAATTTCATTATTATTGTTCTTTATCCTCCAAAATTTCTTTAGTTCAGCATTTTGACATGAATTCAGGTGATTCGCAAAAATTTAAGCATACCCCTTCTTATCACACTTTTCCAAATTTTCATAATGTAGCCTAGGAGGCTTGATATTCCAATAATTATCACAATCCTCATATATTATACTTTTTTTTTCTTCAATAATGGCAATAAGGGCATGATATTAACCATACCCCTCGTTTATATTCTCTTTACTGGCCGTTTCCATAAATAGGAGTTGAATATCTGATCACTCAATTTATACCAAAATTATTTGTCTTTATTTTTTTTAAAAAAAATTATTGAACTTTGTCTAGTTTGTGGCTAGCTTTTGATTTATCCAGATTAGCCTAAATGAAAAGGGGGAAAATAAATATAAAAATCATTTATAGTATGTTCCTTGCGGCCATTTAAAAAAAAAATTAAAATTCAGATCTCCATCTACCTAGAGTATAACTGACAAGAAGTGGCGACGGTTGCAGATTTTAATTTGATCAGTTATTAACAGAATAACCTGTCAGACTTTAACTAACTCTAATTAAATACTTAACTAACTTTCTAACAAACTATTGTGAAAGTACTTTTCTGCCCTTTTATCATTTAATCCTTTCACTTTGAATGAGGCCAACGAAATTATTGGTAAATATTTTTTTTATGTGTATGTATATATTCTAAATTATCAATTATTGTAGTTATAATTATTTTATTTAAATGTGGATAATTTAAAGTTAAATTTAATTTTCATTATAAACAAAAAATATGAACTTTGATAAATTTGGATAATATTCGTAGTACTATATTATGTTAATACTTGTTTCATTTTAATTTGTTTGTCTAATTTTAATTTGACAAGTTTAACTAAAACAAAAAAATTCAAATATTGTGATTTCAAATTAAAAACATGTACGTGTAAAGAAGATACAATGGTTGTGAACGATTATAAAATTATCATTACAGTCATTGGTGTTACCGTGCTTAAACTCCATACTTATTTGATCGTGTGAAAATCACTCGTTGATTATAACAAAAGGAAATAAGTGTATAATAGTGAAATCCCTCGCGTGTCAAGGAGACTAGTAGGCCACTAGTTTGGGTCGAACCACGTTAAATCCTTGTGTGTTTCTCCACATTATTATCTTGGTTTATTTATTCTAGTAAATATAACTTCTTGCAATTAATTCATGAATACTAAAGAAGGAACATAAGCCAAAAGAATCCTGATAAATGATGATTAAGGCAAGATTCAACATTTTTGAATCAGGAAATACTCAGTTTCCATTTGGGGCCTCACATTCACTAGCGAATATGCCTTTCTTCATTCATCATTCGACGTTCTTGTGTCCTAGGTGAAGAGGAACCACGCCAAAAACAGTTCAATATACTAGCAATAACATAATGGAGACAGTCACTCTATACTTAAGCAGTTGGATAAGAAGCTTCCATAGCAATTCCGCAGAGTCCTTCCTCAGTATCAACGTTTCGTTGCATTCTAATGTAACCATTCTCGCCCCAACTAGTTCCCCATGAGTTCTTGACTAACCAATACTTCGTCCTATCACTAGTTTCACCATATCCAACTGCTGTAACACCGTGATCTAACTCAGTTCCACATTTTCCATTAAAAACACCGCCTGAATAGAACTGAAAATCTGATCCACTAGCATCAATCGCGACAGATACAGGTTGGTTAGCTACAGCTTTTAGTATAGCAGACTCGCTGTTAGCTGGAACATCTTCGTAACCAGTAATCTTTGCAGCATGACTTGATTCCTTGCTGGTTTTGCAAGTGCCATCCGTTCCCTCGTACGGGTAATTGGATTCAGTAGTAAGCCCATGGTTCTTGATGATAAACTTAAATGCATCATCCATTAGACCTCCTTCACATCCCATATCGGAACTTGTGTCACAGTCCACGAGTTCCTGCTCGGATAAAGAAATCAACTTACCAGTTTTGATCTTGTTGATTCCTTCTGTGGCAGCAACGGCAGAAAACGCCCAGCAGCATCCTACAATATTAATAAGCTCGATTAGATTTTAGTATATCGCGTATTCACTACTAAAATATCACTATTTTCACACTCAAATTTCCTATTGAAGAATGTTTAGCTGCTATTGCCACAAATATTGTGATTGAATCCGTGAGAAAAGAAAAAATAGTAATGTTTTCATATGGAAAATTAGGAAGTTTCCTACTATTGCAGCGAGAATCTATTTCCCATCTGGTTCAATGGGAAATGAGTGGGAAAATCACGTTCTATAACACAAATTTCTCACTGATTCACTACAACAACAACAACATACCCAATGGAATTCCACAAGTGGGGTCTGGGGAGGATAGAATGTACGCAGACCTTACCACTACCTCATAGAAGTAGAGTGACTATTTCCTGGATGCGCAGGATACGGGGAAGGTCCCGACCATAAGGGTCTGTCATATGCAACCTTACCTCGCATTTCTGCTAGACGCTGTTACCACCCCTTTGTTTCTAGTAGTGATTCGTATTTAAAAGGTGGTTATATAATAAAGATTTTGTTGGTTTAACTTACCACATTGCCCTTGATCCTTCACTCCAGTAACAGCACCCTTTTTTCTCCAATCCATAGTAGCTGGAGCAGTTACATTTTCATATTTGAATGATATGATTTTAGGGGATTTCTTTTGAGAAGGCATTCTATACCCATTTCGAGTGGCTTTGAATTCATCATTCGTCAAATCAGCAAATTCATTGATGGCCAACTTGTAAGGCCTGATTCCAGCCCTGTTGACGGAATCAATGTACTCAGTATTGTCCATAAATATTTTGAATCTTTTTGTCTTCTCTACATCATCGTTATACACACGCCCAAAGCGTGCCATCCACTGCTCGTGTTTCTGGACCATTGAGGCTTCATACAAGCCGCGAGATGTGGCTTGTGAAGCCTGCATTACCAATACTAGTAGAGCAGCAAAAGCCAAGGCCATTTTCTTTTTTAGTACCTGAATGTTTCTAGTGATACTAATGTTTTCGTGTTTGAATGCTGGTGAGGAAGGTATTATTTATACTAGCCAAGATGTTCATTTAACATTTCTCTGATGACGAAGTATGTAGATTCCGTAAACGCTGCTCTCTTCTCAAATAATATACATCCTAAAAAGCCTCTCATTTGTACTATGCTGTTTTATTTGCAAAAATCACAATAGCTTCTCTTTTGGCCCTTAGGGGAACAGGGAATAGAACAAACAAAATAGTGAAAAATAGTTTATGGTCGGGATAAAAATTGATCTAAATCAAATCAAACCAATTAAATTAACAGACTTTATTTAGGTTTTATTTGGTTTGACTTTAGTTTTTCAAAAATCAATAGTGTTTGGTTTGAGTTTGAATTTGTTCGAAGTAATAATCAAACCAAATCGACAAATTATATGCATACATAATACATTATTTATAAGAACAATTTTAAAGATCTTATATACGTTTTCATCAAATTTTATTTTTTAATATAAAACATAAATGCTCAAGACGATAATATTTGTCTTAATGTCTGACAATTTTTTGCGGGACTAAAAATGTCACTATCTCTTCCTTTTAGGTCAAAATAATGAATTTTGAAACTTTATCACAGTAAATTTAATAATTGAAGGTTCTATAACATCAATTGTTCCAACTATTTTTCATTTTGAATGAATTGTTATCACTTTTTCTCCATTTTGAATGTATCATTACTTTTACTTTTATATATAATTAATAACCGAATAGCCAAACTGAACCAAATTGAAACCAATAGCAACCAAACCAGTAAATGCATATTGTAATTGGTTTGATTTGGTTTTGAGAATTAAAAAATCGATTAAGTTGATTTGTTTTTGATTTTGACCAATAACTGACCCGTGAACACCCCTACTTACGGGGATAAAATGAAGCAGTGAGAAAGGGAAAATCCATGGAACAAATAATGCGCCAGGAAACCACATAGAACACAGAGCGAAGAGTGAGAAATACAACAACAAACAAGGAACCTTTTTCTTGTACAAAGTACAAAAACAAACCAAAGAAAGGCATATTTACAGTCTAGGGAATACTATTAGCACACCAGCCTCTAGATAATACAAGTGTATGGCGCGCGCCTTTGCCACAGTAGAGTAGCATATGATTCTTACGACAACAAAAGCTCATCCAGTAGCAAATATTTACAACCAAGGCTCAATATTTTGCACTGCACAGAATCAGAACTGGTTCTTCACAATGAGAAATAGCCATTGCAAGAATAATCTGGTTGCATACAATGAACAGGAGTGACCTTCAGATGATTAAAAGGAAGCATCAATATAAAAAATACATGCACACTCATCTGAGATCAAGGAGGGAAAGCAAGCATAATACCCATCACTCTACTCACCTTCTAATCAAAATCCATGTATGCTCCAGCAGCAAAGGCATATATACCCATGCTGCTGCATTTGCAAAAACTGTGAAGCTATATTCTATCAATAGGCTCGGTATGGCCCTGCACTGCCAAGCGCTCTGACACATCAGCTAGCGATTTGAGGTTACACCGGATGAGGGCCTCCACAAAGAAGCATGTTTCGTCCTTAGTATTCCCATCTGGTATGTCTACTACAAATGACTCGACTACAATTGTTCCAGGTCTTCCATCAATGACGTCAGGATGAAGAGTTATAATTGATGAGTAGTTCTGCCATGTTTTCGAAGAAAAAGAAAATCAATTGCTAACAAGTTCAATACATAGATATCTTGTAATACTTATATTTCCCAACAAAAAACAAGTACTCCAGAAAATGACGCAACAGCATACTAACATAATTTTATCACACAGTGTGGAAGGAAAGCTGGCGCATGTTAGTAACATGGAAGCACAATATTATCTTGATGAGCTATATGTATTTGGTAAAGAAACAGAAAAAGATAAGAAAGGAAGGATTTTATAGTGAGCCACTCGCATAGGGAAGTTATTTGTCGATTCTTACAATTTATAATCTAAGCAGGTCCTTTTACTTTTGCACATTTGATTAATCAGATGCTTGGATACAACAACAACATACCTAGTGGAATCCCACAAGTGGGGTCTGGGAAGTGTAGAATGTACGCAGACTTTACTTTACCACTACCTCACAAAGGTAGAGAGGTTTTTTCCTGGAATCAGATGTTTGGATGACATACTTAATAGGAGATGGAGTACAGGGGAGTTGCACAATCTTGTTTTAGCAAAATGGTCCTAGCATCCCATGCCACATTTTCACCGAATTTAAGTTGATTTTTCAATATGAAACAACAGAAACCACTCTTCTCATGGAGGAAAAGCTATCCTTGCATTCACTTCTTAGTTCTCCACCAAAAAACAACCACGGAATGCTATCTGATCTGAGCAGCTAATAGCTGAGCAATCAGTCCAACAACTACAAGTGCTACTACCTTAATCCAGAACTAATCATTGATGGTTTTAAGAATTTTCGACATCAATTCCACTCCATCTGGAACTTCTTTTTCTCTGGAAGTAAAAAAACTTGAAACAACTCCATATAGATCCCCTTCATTCCAATAATAAATATTATGTATTTTAAGAAAAAAAAGTAAAGGTCTATAAAAGATTCTCTATATTTTCTAGTGGTATACAAAGGAATTAAACAAACCAAAAGATTCCTGACAAACACCAGACTTAATGAGTGTACATGTACATGATAAGATCATGGAAAGAAAAGGAGTATATACAAAGCTCAATAAATTGTTTTTTCTGCACGGTAAGGTAAATTTCATTATAAATTGTACCAAGGCACTGGGAAGTAGAAAAGGCAAAAGATTACAGCATTACATCTTCACCCCCTTAAGGAATAAAAAATCAAAAAGCATAATCTTCATCGTCATCCAACTGCTATTACACCAGAAGCTCAGAAAATTGGGTTAAGATGATGCAAGGTAGATTATTTGGACTAAGCATTAGCCTCTCCCAGAGGAAAGTTATCTAACCATTCTTACAAATTCATGTTTTTAGTAGGTTATTTTGTTTTTCATCATTCCACTTAACAAATATTAGCATTACACATTCATAGGATCAGAAGTTGTGAAATCTTGTACAGCTAAAAGGATCCCTACATCCAATACTATAGCGTCATGGCAGGTCTGCATCGATGACTCTTCAAGAAACAAAACCACATAAACCTCTCTTGCAATCCAGAGAACCTGACCAGGCATTCACTTCTCCATTTCCTAAGGAACAGTAAATGAAGAACAGCATATTTGATGAATGGAACAGTTCAACATGCTCAGCGCCTGAGCCATTAAAGTTCCACAACACATCACGTGGGATCAAACATGAAAAATACTACAACTTCCTCTATTCCAGTTTATGCGACACTCTTTTCTCTTTAGTTTGTGTAAAAAGATAGACATCCCATTTTTAATGCTATTGACATGACTTATTTGGAACCCCCTTGATATTAAAGCTGATATATTTTATCAAGCAGAAGATGAAGGGAAATGTGGAACTCTAACCATCTCCCACTTAATTGTTGCTATCAAGGCCAACTTCAGTACTTTGATATATTTAGTTTATGTGTCAAAAGTTTTCATTTTGATACAGTCAAACACCATCATGTAAAATGGGATAGGAGGCGTACCATTTATTAGCCACTTTTCTAAGACACATTGTTGCTCAAGAAAAAGTAACTAGAATAGTATGGAACCCATTATGCAAGCAGTATGATATTCAAATGCAATTACCTACATATTAACTGAGTAAGCCAATTCTGAGGCAATACATGAAGATGTTTCAGATATGTTACCAGAAAACTAAATTATTAAGGCTATACATGACAAACAGACAAGGTGTGAGTAAAACTCAACAGACATTCTTTAGGCTCAAGCTTGAATTTCTCCATTGAATGGAAACTTCATTGCAACTTTAAAACATGTCATGTAACTTCTGTTTCTAAACTTCATTTTTTAGGCTGTTCTCACCCCTGCTTTAAAATCACTCTCTCTGGTACACACACTGCAAAGATGTTCCAATTATGCAAAGGTGAGATTAATGAATGCTCAACACTTCAAGTTTCACGTTCAAATGTTGTCTGCGCACATTTATAAAATAGAATAACCTTGTGAATCTCACCCCACAACAGATGCTTAACTCACTAGAGTCTTTGATACTTATCAGCTCTTTCAGAAAGAATGTTGAAATTAACCTCGCTTGATCTATATATAGTGATAGATAGTGTTTGGGTTTCAGAAACAACTTCTCTACCTCCATGAGGTAGGGGTAAGGTCTACATATGCTTAACACCCCACCCCTCACCCCCAGACCCCGCAATGGGATAACACTGCACATGTTTGTTATTGTTGTTAGTGTTCTGGTTGAAGAGGTGAGAAGGAAGAAGAGGATGACCCTTTCAAACAGGGACAAATTAAGGCTCATGTGCCAAAGACTCCTCATTTGATATTTTAGAGAAGTAATCACTAACATCATAGTTGAAATGTTGAATGGTGGTAACATCATCTCTAGTTGGAGTGACTGAGTGAAAAATGAAACTAGCAAAGATTCAAGTACGTACAAATCTTTTACAATAAAAAGCCTGTCCCTCACAAAAACAGAAAAGGAGAAGGACGATATAGTTGCGAGTGTTATCGAAGTTATATGCCGATGCAAGAAGGTTAGTGAAAAAAACATGGTTTCTTACCATTGAAACAACACTTGAATCCCATATTCCTTTTTCACAGAATAAATTCAAACTTCACTTATTATATATCATAAGATCCAAAAAACACCTGATTTAGACCCACGGATTTTCTATGAGAAAATAAAGGATGCTTACCCTAAGCCTGTGATCTCCACCAACAATCTTCACGCCAAAGATATGCTCCTCATCATTTAGAAGCTCTAACCTCTCCTTGCTGGTGGTAGCTGGAAGACCCGACCGAACATTCACTTCTCTCACACTCCCAATTTCAAGGTCCCCTTGTACGACACACCTGCTGACAAATGGTTTGTACCTCTGTGGTTGATCAAACCTTCTCACCAATGACCACACCTATAAAATATACCAAACCAGTAAGAGCTCAGTAAGAACATTTATATTACAGTCCGTCTCACATCCAAAGCCAATTTCATTTCCAAAGCAAAACCATGTAAAATTCAGATGATGTAACAATTAACACTGCCCTACACATTTTTTTTAATTATCGCATTGTCTTTGCTAGCTTGTGTGCACCTTGACTAATTCAACCAAGTAACAAGTAGCTACCTCTCACCAATACAGATACGGTGTAACTCTATCTACCAAAGACTTATTCGGATGGAAGAATCACCTAGTATTTTTATGTCCGCAGGGAATAAACCAGAGACCTCATGATTCTCGACATACTTCATTAACCACTAAGTCAACACTCAACACCCTTGGGTGAAACAATTAACACTGTCTTACACATAAATATAAGTTCTTTTCTTACCACAAATTTCAAAACAGCAGCAAAAAACATTAATATCAGCAAAATCACACAATCCAACCAATTTATTTCCAAGAAGGATAAAATCCCTAATCTTGTTTTTCCACAATGTAACCAACCCCAGATGAAAAAAAAAAAACAAGATAATACATCCCACAAAGCTTATGTAACAAGTTGATCGGATATAGATCTGAGAAAATATGAACAATCAAGTACAAAATGGATTAAGCTTACAAGATTAACAGGAGCTCTGATGCGTTTAACAAGTGAAGAACTACACTGATTGTCCTTGAGAACATGCCTATGGTGTCTCCTAATGTACTCATCTTCCATATTGTTCATCATCTCCAATCAAAAAAAAGAGAACAAGAATTCAATGGTGGGGTTTTGAGAATAGGCAAGTGTGAATCAGAAGACTCCAAAAGACATCACCTATTGGAACTTCCGATGGCTGAATGGTCCAAAATTGCTCCATTTTTTATGAAAAAAATACAGAGCAAGTGGACATTTGGGGGTCCCTTTAACTTTACTACTCTCACACAGTTGAGGAGAGAGGACTTTTTAATAATGGTAGGGGATCAATGGAATGATCCCCTTTGTAAATTTTTAATAATTAGTTTTAGTGTTTTGCATGTATAAGTAATATTAATTTAAAAATTATATATAAATAATATTTAATTTTTATATAAATAAAAATTAAATAAATATTATTAATTTGATGCTATAGTTTAGTGTATTATGATAGAAAAAAGATGCAAAAAATCAATTAATTTGATGCTATAATTTAGTGTATTATGATAGAAAAAAGATGCAAAAAATCAATTCAATTGCTTATAATATGGAAATGTTAAATTTTTTTAATACATATCAATTGATTAAAATGTAACGTAACAAAAGATTCCAAAATATAAGGAGTAGTTTATGTTTCCAACATAATTTTACTGAATTTTTTTCTTTGTAAATTTATTAAATTTATTATATTACATACTTTTATTAATAAAATATTTGATAGTCAAAAATTTTTATTAATTATTTACCTAGAATGGTCCTACGTCAAGAAACGAATTCAATTAGCTCGTGTTTCCTTTAAACAAAACTTTCAAACTAATTATGGAAGAAAAAAAAGTTACACAAATCAATTAAACTATTTTCAAATAATTAATAGATTTTCCCTTTTTAAAAGGAAAACTTTTTTGAGAAATCATTATTTGGAAAATCACGTTTTCTCCTTTAAATTTGGAACTTTTAAATTTTAACACATTTTCCCTTTTTTAAAACCAAAGGCCGTGTTCCTTGAACAAAAAAAAAAAAAAAATACTTTTTCCCTTTTCTCTTTTAATTTTTTTTGTTTTTTTTTTAGTAATTATTGTTTGAAAGTTTTTTTTCTTTTTTTGCTATTTTCTTTTGGATCAAGTTTATTTTACTTGAAAAATGATTCTTTATGTAGGAATTTTTCCATTTAATTTTTATTACATTTAATATTATTAAAATAATAATTCTAAAAAAATAGTGAAAAAATGATTTTGCTTAAAGAGGAATCTTTTAATGAA
>JAABOM020000012.1:18745426-18761399 GCA_011800125.2 Solanum clarkiae | reverse complement strand
TAATAATGACAATTTAAAATATTTTTAAAATATATGAAAAATTATAATAAAAATTAAAAAAAATAGGCATATTTGAATCTCAAAATTGAAAAGATCGAAAGTAATTTCTTGCCATTGTGACCTAAGCATCCAAGTTGTAAAGGATATTAACTATTAATTGAGTAATAAAAAATTAATCGTGAAAGTAAATCTTCGTAATTTGACAAGTGTACAATCTCTAGTATTTTATATTTTCTTCGTCCAATTTTACTTGGCCCCTTTGACTTGGCACAGAGATTAAGAAGTAGTAAATGATAAGGTAATTTTACCCAAAGTACTCTTTAAATATAATAAATACTATTTTTTTAAAAATATAATGAAAAATGACTATAATTAATGATAAGGTAAATTAGAAACTAAAGGTAAAATTATCTATTAATTTTATAGAGTGAATAAATATTATTAAATATCTCAATATATTATATGTGTCAAGTAAAGATAGACGGAGAGAGTATTAAGTAAAATGTATTAATATGATTTAAAGCAGCCCGGCAAATAAAATGTGTCCACGTAAAGATTACATTGATTCTTTAGCCTTTTTAAGTTTTGGCCGCATTATAAATTAACCTTTCCTTTGCCACATGGCCACGTTGGCCAAATGTTAAAAGAAATTGAATAGTGACACAACAGACACTTTCCTGCAACTCTTTTTGACTGCGTTCTCCTACAACTCTTTTTCCTCCATTCAACTTTGTACACATTGTCTGTCTATACCTATAAAGTAATAATTACAATATAATTATTCATGAATTACTTTAACTAACATCAATATCAGTTGTGATGCAGTGGTAGAAATGTTTCATCCTTAATCAAAGGTATCAGATTTGAGTTTTGAAAATGAAAATTTTTTTGTTGAAAATGTCATCCCCAAATGGGTCCTGCAGTGTGCAATTTAAATTTAATCGAGGTTCCACGAACTTTAGACACTCGGTGAAAAATAAAAAAAGAATTACTTTAACTACTTCTCCTTCTATCTATATTATTTACTTGTTCATTATTAACTCAATACATCTGTTAATTTTTTTTACTTTTTATAACAAACAAGTAAAAGTGGACAAAGAAAGTACTCATTTTGTCTATTTTTACTTATTCACTATACGCAAAATAGATATTTACTTTTTCTTGTTCAATTTGAAATATCAAGAGATAATTTATTATTTAATATTTATTTTATCCTTATTACTATTCATTTTTATCATTATTTAAACAACTTATATTCTATCTTTCCCAATTTTATATGATACACTTTACTTTTAGTTGACAAAAAAAAGGAGCTATTTTTATATCTAATAACAATTTAATTTCAAAATACTTATTTGATCCTTAATAAAATAATTTATAGTCGCACAAATATCTATCATTTATTTTAAATCATAAAGATAAGAAACTTTTTTTTAAAACTTCCTTTCAAGTCAATTTACATTATATAAAATAAAACGAGTAAAGTAATAATTATACGCGATATAGTAAGTTATTATTTTATTTATTATTTCTTAAGGACCGTACACGTAAACAAGTCAACATGGATGAAGGAGTAAGGTAATTACTTCCTCCATTCCTAAATACTTTTCATTTTATTTTATATTTCTTAAGAAAACATTAAATTAAATATAATTTATTTTTAATATCCTTATTTAATTAAGAAAATAAACAACTAATTATATGTTGATTTTATAGAAGAGGTAATTACAATAGTTGATCTTTCGGCCAAAGTAATTATCAAAAGAATGATCATTCCTTAGATATACATGCATAGTCAGTATATACTTTTTATATAATCTAGTTATATTTTATATTTTGATTGTATCATAATGTATTTAATGTACAACTCATGTATAAGTAATTTATATTAAATAGTCAATGTATATAACTTTTTACAAATTATATTGTATAATCATTATATATTTCTTATGATTTTTTACTTTTTTTATGTGAATAAATATGATTATATTTATTTTAAATAATTTAATTTATTATATATATTTAAAATTAGTCCAAATAATAAAGATTAAGAATCATCTAATTTTAGTAAGCACGATAAGTAATTAAAAAAAAAAAAACCCAATTGTTAGAAGTAAAAAGTTAAAAAAAAAATTGAGCGCCGATACTTCTTGGCGGAAAGCGACGAACAAAAGCACATGCACTGTCTCTCACTCCCAACCATTTTCCTCCTTCCTCTTCCCAGTATCCTTTGTGTAATTTTTTCATTCATTTTTAAGTACATCAAATGTGCATTATTTGTCCACACTGTCCATCTTCTAAAATTTTGGCACCTTCTTCTTCCCTCCTCCATATATACTGGTTCAGTTTCTTCTCTTCTCCCCATTCCTCACCTTTTCTTCTCTATCTCTCCTTAATTCTGAAATTGGTTATTTTTGTAAGCATTCATAGTACAAATATCTAGGATGAAAGGTTTTTCGATGCTCTGTTGCATTACTATTACTACTTCTCTGCTTATGCTATTTCCTAATTTGGCATTTGGTAGCCATAATTATGGTGAAGCACTAAGTAAGAGCTTTCTGTTTTACGAAGCTCAGAGATCTGGTTACCTTCCTCATGATCAGAGAGTTCAATGGAGGGGTAATTCTGGTCTTATGGACGGAAAGGCTAGCGGCGTAAGTTATTCTCATTCTCCGTAACAACATTTCAATATTATCTGTGACATCAATATATAGTATTAAAAAGGCTAAAGAATGTACTTGATTCGACGTGTTGCAGGTGGATTTAGTAGGAGGGTACTATGATGCCGGGGATAATGTGAAATTTGGGCTGCCAATGGCATTCACTGTTACCATGATGTCATGGAGTATCATTGAGTATGGAAGGCAAATGAGTGAAAGTGGAGAGCTTAGTAATGCTATGGATGCTGTTAAGTGGGGTACTGATTATCTACTTAAAGCTCACCCTGAACCATATGTCCTATATGGAGAGGTAAAATGGAGCATATCTTATTTGCAAATCTTACTTTATAAGAAAGCTTATCATTGTATATACTTAAGATGATATGATTGTGTTAAAAGTTCTCGTAAATCAACGAAGATTCCGGTACAAGATTAAACTCATTTATAGCGTTGTTTCACTTGTATCAAATTTGGTATGTGTACCAAATGTCATTTTCAAAAGAATAAAACTCATGTTCTAAACTAAATTATACAAGTGTATGTATACAATTGCGACAATTTGAAATGTTTTGACTTGTATGATGATTATTATTATTAGTTGATTTTTAATTTGTTAAATAATGTATAGGTTGGAGATGGTAACACAGACCATTACTGTTGGCAAAGACCAGAGGACATGACCACTTCAAGAGCTGCTTACAGGATCGACCCAAGCCGTCCTGGATCTGATCTCGCTGGGGAGACAGCAGCTGCAATGGCTGCTGCCTCCATCGTATTTCGGAACAGCAACCCTGCCTATGCCAAGGAGCTTCTAACTCATGCCTATCAGGTCAGCGTTACTATTTGACTTTAAAAGAGTAACATAAAGTAAGAATGCGGCAATACTTAACATATCGTGTACTATCAGATCACTTAAAAGATAAGTCATTCGTAACTATAAGATATATAGTAACACATTAAACATGTAATATCAAATCCCCACAATTATTATTTCAGCTTTCCCTTATTATTCTGGTTGTACATTACATTATATGCCTCTACATTTCCATAACAAGTGGCTTGCTGTTGTTTTCAGTTATTCGAATTTGCAGACAAGTATAGAGGTAAATATGATAGCAGTATTACTGTTGCCCAGAAGTACTACCGATCTGTCAGTGGGTACGCGGTATGTGATTATTTCAGGAAGAAATACTACGACAATCTATTCGTTAAATTGTATACATTTTGTCATTTTCACAACATCTAATCAAGAAAATTTTGATTTTAACAGGATGAATTACTGTGGGCCGCTGCCTGGATGTACAAGGCATCTAACAAGCAATATTACTTGAACTACCTAGGGGAGAATGGGGATGCACTTGGTGGAACTGGTTGGTCTATGACGGAATTTGGCTGGGACGTCAAGTATGCTGGTGTTCAGACTCTTGCTGCTAAGGTCAATCCCCTAAAAACGTACTTTCACGTTGCAACCTTCTTGAACAAGGATCCTAGGTGCCTTGATATATACCTGGCTAACCAATGTTTACTATTGAGTTTCTGTTAGTAAGTTTTCCTATTTAATAAGCTGCGAGTTGCTCAAGGCCAACATGCCTATGGTCAATTCTTAATAGAAGAACCAAAATTCCTGCGAGGCTTGTAAGCACAAGATGATTTGCTAGTCCAGAGGCGGAGCCAGGAACTAAACCTTATAGATTCATCATTCTAGTCCTTTTACGTTACAATATTCTAAATTAATAATCTGGATATATTCAATGAATGCAATATAGAGTTTGGACTGAAATTACTGGGTTCGGATGAAATCGTAACCTACACACTTGCTAGCTCCGCCCCCTAGTTGCTACCTAAGTTTTTTCCAGAAGATGACATGATATTCTTTTACTAGATAAATTATTAACCTATGTGAATATAATTGCAGTTCCTAATGCAAGGGAATGCTGGAAACCATGCACCTGTCCTTGAGAAGTATCAGGAAAAGGCTGAGAACTTTATGTGTGCATGTCTTGGTAAGGGTAACCAAAACATCCACAAAAGTCCAGGAGGTCTCATTTTCAGGCAGAGATGGAACAACATGCAATTTGTAACAAGTGCTTCATTCCTTGCAACTGTCTACTCTGACTATTTGGCATCTGCTAAAAAACCCCTCCGGTGTTCATCCGGCCCTGTACCACCCCCCGAGCTCCTGGCATTTGCTAAATCACAGGTAACTATTTTATTTGACTGGACACGAAGTTTAGGAGTAAGGAATATGTTTGGATCGTGTGATGTTAAGTGTCAGGTGAGATGTTGGAGTTAAAAGAGTTACTAAATATAGAAAGTGACACTCTTTTCTAAACAAACTAAAAAGAAAGTACATAAGACATATAAATTGTTTCAAGTGAAATGACTGTTTTGACTCGCTGAACTTTTAACTTTATCAAGTAAAACTCATGTCCAAATACAATGACATGTACATGCATTGGTTAATTAAATTGTCAAGCATGTTTTATCGTTTTAGGTTGACTACATTCTTGGAGATAATCCGAGAGCCACAAGTTACATGGTGGGATACGGAAACAATTACCCGAGAAAAGTCCACCATAGAGGTTCCTCTATCGTCTCTGTAAAGGTTGATCCTACCTTTGTTAGCTGCCGTGGAGGTTATGCTACCTGGTATAACAGAAAGGCGAATGATCCCAATCTACTAACCGGAGCCATTGTTGGGGGACCTGATGCCTATGACAACTTTGCTGATCAAAGAGACAACTATGAGCAAACTGAACCAGCTACCTATAACAATGCCCCCTTGATTGGCGTGTTAGCAAGACTTCATGGTGGTCAAAGTGAATATAGTCAGCTCCTTCCAGGTATTTTTGAATTGGATTATGATCCATTATTATGATCCATTATGACCAGTCATGATATGTTTATCGATTTGACCTATTTCAATTAACCTGCTCAAATGTGATCAGACCCTCCCAATTGCTACCTGTGATTCTAAGCGAGTTTTTTTTAAGCTGTTGCTAACAAAGAATTTTTTGTTGGTACTTACAGTTGCTGTCCCTCAGCCAAAACCAGATCCAGAGCAAAAAGTAACTTCTGCCCCAGGTACTATTTAACTATCTCTTCTAGTGACAATTAGAATTACTTGTGTAAATAAATAGCATAACACATAAACACGCTCGAACTTGGCCTCAATTAACAAGTAAATACTCCGACTTTAGATATCCACATCTAGAGATCTCAATTCGTCTTCACAGTGTCAGTTGAACACTCCAATTAACCAAATGATCATCCAGACACCTCAAAGTTTCTGTTTCATGTCAGCGTCGGGTGTCCACAAGACACGGTGGGACGAATTAGAATGCTTAGTTGCCAGCTGAGATCATGTTGAGGTCTATGCACCCTCAAAGTTAAGAGTGCTTACTTACCGGCTGACGCTAAGTTTGAGCGTTCGTTGCCTAAATAAGTTGTAGCTGTAAATTTTTTCGGGGAGAAATCTAAATTGGAATAACATAATATTTGCAGCTTCTGACATTGCTATTGAGCAAAGGGCTACAAGTTCATGGGTTCAAGAGGGGAAAACTTACTACAGATACTCAGCAATAGTAACTAACAAGTCTACTAAGACATTGAAGAACTTGAAGCTCTCGGTATCCCAGCTCTATGGTTCTCTCTGGGGTCTTTCAAAGTATGGTGACTCCTACATGTTTCCTGCGTGGATTAACTCGTTACCAGCTGGAAAAAGCCTCGAATTTGTGTACATCCACACTGCTAATTCTCCTGCAGTGGTCTCCGTATCAAGCTACACTCTTGTCTAAAACACGAGAATTTGCACTTCTCTCGGGTTTAAATGTAAGAATTGTGCAGCTTGTTTGTAATGTTTCAACTTCTGGTTGCTTTGTAGTTTGAGTTATTAGTGCTTTAGCTGATGAAGTAAAGCGGATATCTGGTGGAAGAAAGGAGCGACGAGACAAATTAAAACAAGTGCTCATCCTCTTTCTTCTCCACTTCATTTGATGCATAGTGTATTTGAAAGAAAGTTGCTTCTTCACATATCAGTTCATATATGAAAGTCTTCATTTCCTTTGTAATTTACGCGATTTCAAGGTTTTCCGTGTCTATAATATTTTCTCCCTCTGATTGTTGCATTGCAAAACGTTGCAATGGTGTAAGTTTTTCTACATAGTTATATTAGCATTATTGTGTACCATATTTTAAGTAAGAGCACACAATTAACACCTATCTTAACTTAGATTTTCAAAAGCTTTAGTCGTTAGAGGTAGTAGAATTTCAGTTATTTGAGGGAGAAGGGCCTAATATATCCCTTAACTTTGCGATTAAGAACTGATATATCCCTTGGTACAAAAGTGGTTCTCATATACTCCTACCATTACACAAATGGGTCATATACTTCAAATGTAGGGGTATAGTTGGGCCATTTATGCTAATGAGCCACTTTTGTAATGAGAGGTACGTAAACTCTAAATCACAATATTGAGAAGTATATTAGACCCTTCTCCCTAGTATATGGGCCTCACTTTCAATTAAATGTGCTTGTATATTATTAGTTCAATTCTTCTATTTAGGGAAAAAATTCTAGCTGAAGATGCTGAAAGCGTACCTGAAGATTTTGTCTGGTAGCATATACTTAATCAAATCCTTATCCCATTGTACATTTTTTCTCAAAACAAAATACAAATATATGTGTATAAAAATCATAACATTTTTTTTTATAAATGTTACAGTATGAACTCATAATTTCAAAAAAGGTAACATGTTCAGTTGCAAGACTCTCAAAATTTGAACTCATCAAGTTCAAATCCTGGATCGATCTCTCAAATTGCTTAGGCTTGCCCAATCTCGAGGGGGTGATTACGCCTACAACATCTATTAAGCACAAACTTACTCCACAAAGTTTAGCCATCAAGGCATTTGATATATCAAAAAAGGAATTTAGATCCCCATATGTTGTATCGTTGCATTAGGAAACCACCAAAATCGAGCTTGCACATCCAAATTGTTTTTCCAAAAGAACAACAAAACGATCAATGAAGGTGGTTAAGAACATATTTTGACAGTTCAATATAACTGATGATAAATGAACATATATAAATGAAGCATGTGTAGAATATTTTCCTTTCCAAGAAATCAATTTTATTAATCAATTTAGTACAACAAATTGGACAATCAAAATATGTAAAAGAGAAATTATTTCTTTGAAAATCAGTAACCAGCTGCAATTTGTCAATTACTTGCATTGGCATTTTGCCATGAACATAGAATCAACTCTTATTCTTATTCACCATTTGACCCGAGGCCTCTTCATAAGATAATAAACACCCAAAATTAGATGCAAAATAGTCCAAACAATAACAAATATTACGCTCTCTTATCAGTAGTTACATCATCAAGATTTTCACCAAGAAGATTCAAAATCTAAAGAAGTAGACACACGAACTAGTCAAAAAGAGTTCAATATTTACCCTTTATATATATAAAAAAATATTTTAACCATATACAAACAGTAGTATAATTTCATCAAACGAGGTTGGGTAGCTCCAGCCCTATCTCTTATATCAACAAAAACAACTAATAATTCCAGAAAAAACTGTACAGTAACGGATGCAACATCCAATGGTATATCGATTAAAATTATTGATAATTTCATTATCCTTTTTAATATATATTCCTTTCGTCTTATTTTATATGTCATTCTTTATTTTTTATTCTCCAAAAAGAATATCATCTTACTAAAATTAAAAACAAATTTAACTGGGGAATCTTAGTAGCTCAGTTGGTTGGCTACCTGAACTCTCACCTTGTTGGTGAAGGTTCAATTTCCTACATTGTAATCCCCTCCCTATTTTCCCTTCCCCTACCCCCAACTTAAAAAAAAAAAAAAAACAAATTTAACTTTAACATCCTTCTTTCATCCTTAATGAGATAAAATTCAATTACACTGGATCATTTTAGATTGATCAATAAATTTTAAAAATCTTACTTTTTTTTCTTAAATATTATGTCAAATCAAATAGTGTCACACAAAAGTTACGTAGAGAATCTTTTATATTAAGGTCCACTTATCAACACTCAACCATATAGATTAAACAATGTCCATCTTACTTTGGTAGGAAGTTTTTAATTTTTTACTAATCAGCGAAAAAAGTCCACTTATCATTTCCTAAGCAAGATAATACTTTGCGCTAATCTTAATTGACCTTCAAACCTACCTTTTTCCATCTCTACGTTAAAGACTTATCAGTAATAATTCTCAATTAATTAATATTACACAATAATATATATAAAGACCATATTTGGAATAACCGAGCAAAAAAATGGAATTAATTAACAAAAAATGGTTCATTTTTGCTCTGTTACTCACCTCTTTATTCACAATTTCCATTCTCAATCCAACTTCATTATTTCTCCAAGTTAAATCAGTACAAGGTTCATCAATATTATTCGTCGAATCAAAGCTGCATACATCTCCACTTCGATCCAATTCAACAATACCGCGATTGGCGTACTTGATATCTGGTTCCGTTGGTGATGGGGAGAGTATGAAGCGGACGTTGAAGGCGTTGTACCATCCGTTAAATCAGTATGTGTTGCATTTGGATCTCGAGACTTCTGATGAGGAGAGAAATGAGCTGGTGAAATTTGTGAAGGAGGAGACTCTGTTTGTGAATGTGAAGGTAATTGAGAGATCAAATTTGGTAACTTACAGAGGTCCTACAATGGTGAGCAATACACTTCATGCTGCTGCTATGTTGGTGAAGGAAGGAGGTGAATGGGATTGGTTTATCAATTTGAGTGCTTCTGATTATCCTTTAGTAACACAAGACGGTATGGCTCCAGCTCCCCCTCCCCCTGTTCTTTTTATTGGCACATATTTGTTTAATTTCAAAAAGAACCGTCTTATTTGACTTTACACGAAACAATATCAACTATAACATATATAATAGATTCTCACAAGTGGGATATGAGACAGTAAAATATACATAGCCCTTATCACTAGATAAATGGAGATATTGTATCAAAATATCATTTAGTCTTGTGATCTTAGATATTTCAAAAGAAAAATTAAAATGAACATATTATCAAAAAAAAATTGTTTTTTGTAAAGGTAATTTTTTTTTGAAGCAGAGGAGTATCATGAGAAAATTGAGCAAGAGGTAATAAATAAGTCTTAGAAATTAAAATTGGTGACAAGTTTGACCAATTCAAGTCAAGTTTTCTTTGGGGTGTAAAATATAATTTTTAAAATTTTTGAACTTTTTAAAATTATATAAATAACTCAAACCCATAATAAGTGGCTTATTAAAAATAGATCCTAAAGTTTTTATTTTTACACTTTAACTTAAATTTTTATGAAAATCTAATCTCTAAAAAGAAATTAAAATAAGTCTTTTCATTTTCCCATCTATCTGTGCATCCCCCAATCCTGCTCCTCCTCGTTGTTGTTGTTTTCCTTCTTTGTTTTGTTATTCTAATGTTGGTGTTGGTATTGATTTTGCAGTTCACTTTGAATTCTTATTTGAACAATTAAAAAGAGAAAATTTTTAAACTTTAGACTAAATTTTATTCTTGAGGCTTTAAAAATTACTTAAAAGGTAATTTTAAATCTTTTGACAAGTGAATAGTGTGATTTTATGTGTATTATTTATCTAAAAAATAAATTTTTATATAGCAATTGTTATAATTATTTCAACAATTGTTGCGGCACATGTTGAAATAAATACAACAATTGTTGAAATAGTTTCAACAGTTGCTTTATAACTTATTGAACTATTGTTGTTAGTTGTTTTAACAACTAGTGTAATAGACATCAATTGTTGAATTTATTTAACAACTGCTGAAATATTTATAACAATTGCTAAATTTATTCAACAACTGCTGAAATATTTATAGCAGTTGCTGTAACAAATTTCAGCAGTTGCTATGAAAAATACAACAACCAATTTATTTGTTGTAGCAAATTCAACTAAGATTATTGTTCAATCTTGATTTTATTCTTAAAATAGATCAAGACCGTCTTGTTTATCATTATTATGAGTAATATAATCAATTAACGATCAATATATTGATTTTAATTCGATTACATGTGAAATTGCTTAATTAATCGTCTAATATCTCAAATTAATGTCCTCATTGGATAAGATTACTATCAAATATAGTTTTTATGTACGAATTGAACCAACATTGCTACATTTGTCATTGACTATGAGTGCTACAATGAATTAGTGACCAACACTGCTATATTTGTCATTGACTATGATTGTGAGATAAAAAGAGTATTATTCGTCTAATTTAAGAACAAATCCAAATTTAACAGTAATCTTATATAATGAAATAGTAATTTGAGATATTAGACAATCAGTTCAATAAGTATTCATATGTAATCAACTTATAATGAGTCTCATTATAAGTTGATTACATATGAATTCTTACTGAACTGATTGTCTTATTATATATAATGAATACATTAATTATTAATTGATGGTAGCACTCATAGTCAATGACAAACATAGGGATGTTGGTCTAATTCATATATAAAAATTACATTTGATAGCAATCTATCCAATGAGATATTAATTTGAGGTATCAGACGATTAATCAAGCAATTTCACATGTAATTGAATTAAAATAAATATATTGATCATTAATTGATTATATTGTTCATACTTAATGATAAACAAGATGGTATTGATCTATTTTAAGAATAAAATCAAGCTTGGACTGTAATTTTAGTTGAATTCGTAAATACTTCAGCAATTGTTGAATAAATGCAGCAAATGCTGTAAACATTTCAGCAGTTGTTGAATAAATTTTGCAATTGTTGTAAATATTTCAACAGTTATTAAATAAATTCAGCATTTGCTGTAAATATTTCAAATTTATTCAATAACTGGTGAAACTATTTCAATAATTGTTGTATTTGTTTAATATATGTCGTAACAATTGCTGAAATAATTATAACAATTGCTGAAAATGGTACAGTAACAACAAACACAATAATATAAAAAACAAATTTTTAGATGAATAATACACATAAAATCACACTATTTACTCGTCAAAAGATTTTAAATTACCTTTTAAGTAATTTCTAAAGCCACACGAAAATTTAGTCTAAAATTTGAAATTTTTCTCTTTTTATTTCTTTTATAAAAACTTGGGTTAACTTGTAAAAATAAAAACTTGAGGACCTATTAAAAAAAATCACAAGTTTGACTAGAGATTTGTCACCTACACTTAATATTTAAAACTAGAGTTACTCTTTTTAAATTTTTACTCTTTTTTATCACTCTTAATTCATTAACCCGAGTATCATGTAGCATAATATGTAAAATTCATTTGCAAAACTTTGACGTTATAATAAAATTAAAATATTGTTGTTAAAAGATGTGAGTGCCTGACTTCATTGAAAAAGATAGTCACTAAGAGTGTTCATGGTTCAATTTGGATCAGTTATTAGTTAAAGTCATAACCAAATCAATTTAGTCAATTTTTAAAATTTCTAAAATCAAACCTAACCAAATCAAAAAAATAACCATCGGTTTGGTTCCTAGTACATGAACAATCCACAGAAAGCTACTGTAGATTCAATTAATCAATAGTACTAGAGTTATTATGTGATTTAGTTAAGAAATACTAAAATTAATATACACGAGCAAAGTGATTTAGTTAAGCAATACTAAAGTCATAATACACCAAAAATCAAATTTTTATAGAAGAAAAAAACAAAACTCAATAACAAATAACTATCCGGGGAGGGGTTACCAGAAAACTACATATCAAAATACTAACAAGAGAATTTTCAAATGTAAATGGTAAAGTTAAAGATTTAAATTAGTTAACATCTAATAAAATATTTATATATTCTTTATTAATACTATATAATAAATACAAAATTTATATATATAATTATTCGATTTGATTTGGTTATTTTTGAGGGTTTTCTTTAGTAAAATCAAAACCAAATCAAATAGTATTGATTTTTAAAATTTAAAAACCAAACTTAACCAAATCCAATCAAATATCGAATTTTTTAATCTATTTGATTCGAATTGCAATTCGGTTTAATTTTTTAACCATAACCATGAACAACCTAGTCATTATATCTAAAGAAAATAAAGAGAAGGTAAAAAGAAAAGGCACAATTGAAACTTCTTTCTTTTTTCTTTAGTCATTCTTTTTACATATTTTGTTCAAAAAAATATTTTCAGAAAAAGAAAGACAAAGTTGGGGTAATACGTGTGTTGTATATTATGAAAAAGCAAGAAGAAATACATATTTGGAACAAACAAATTATTGTATGTGGCTATATGACAATTAAAAATTTCTCATTTAAAAGTTAAACTTTTAAATTTAAAAAGAATATATTCACACTCTTTGTCACATCATTGTGTAATAGGGTAAACGGTTAAGAATAGTTGAGTGTAGAGGAATAGTTAAGACAATACAAAATAGTAGATGTGCCTCGAATAAAATATATTTCTGTCATAAGGTTTTTTATCTTAATTTTTTTCATGGTCTTTCTAATAATATTTCAGTGAATTTGATGCTTCCTGAGGAAAAGAAAAATAAGTTTGGATAGTCTTCAATTTACAAAGTATTGAACAAAGATACTAATATAAATTTTGTATATTTAAATATACTACATATATACATATAAATTTGGTATATTTTATCATATTATTAATAAATAAGTTTGGCCGAATTGTGCATATTGATAAGTTTCCCAATAGATCTGTCTTTTGTGTATTCACTTGCTGAATTTTAGATAATTAATCTGATCTTGTATTTGACAGATTTGCTTCACAGTCTAAGGAATATCCCAAGATATCTAAACTTTATTGAGCATACAAGTGATCTCGATTGGAAAGAGTATGTGGATAATTAACTTAATTTCCATTTAATTAACAATTGCTAATTAAATAATTGTATTTAATCAAATGTCCATTAATTTATTAATGTAGGGAATATAGAGCCAAGCCTTTAATAATTGATCCAGGATTGTACACCTTGAACAAATCAAATGTCTTCTTTGTTGAACCACAAAGGAGTGTTCCAACAACATTTAAATTATTCACAGGTATCGATATAATTTGGAACTAAGTAAAATACGATAATGATTTATTAAAGAGCAATACTCTTGATTCATAAACTCAAAATTCTAAATTTATCTGTACAGGATCTGCATGGATGATGCTCTCACGGCCCTTTGTGGAGTACTTATTGGCCGGGTGGGACGGCCTCCCACGGACGCTATTAATGTACTATACCAATTTTCTCTCTTCACCTGAAGGATATTTTCAGACGGTTATATGCAATGTCCAAGAATTTATAAACACCACGGTAAACCACGATCTTCATTATATAGCTTGGGACAATCCTCCGAAGCAACATCCACACTATCTCACGGTGGATGATTATCGAGAAATGGTTGATAGCAATGTCCCATTCGCTAGAAAATTCAGAAAGAATGAACCGGTACTTGACAAGATTGATTATGAGCTCTTGGGGCGTAAGCCTGATGGTTTTGTTCTGGGTAGTTGGCTTGAGGATAGTAATGTAAGAAATGTAACTTGGTTGCGACCCGGTCCAGGTGCTGAAAGACTAACAAGTTTGATATCTGGTTTCTTGTCGGATAAAGATTTTGACAAAAAACATTGTCTCTAGATGTATCGGTTAATATCTCTAAGATAGTCATTTAATGAATAGTTATTATTTTAGTGGGCTAATTTGTTTTATTAAAGAAGATTAAAATCAAGTAATTTTCTGAGATAGTAACTGTTACTTGATTGTATTGTGGATTGAACAAATTGTTGCTAATGCCACTTAATTCATATGCTGTAATAATTGTGGGATATAGTAATGCAACACCCCAATTTTCTTTAAGCTAATACCTAGTCATTCTTCATATGATATAGGACTTTAATTGAGGATTCCTAATTGAGCATAGATGTTAAAGTCAATTTTTTTTGTATAGGAATAGAATTGGAGCTGATATGAGGTCGTAGTTCTAATGCGTGATTTCATAAAAGTTAGGTGAACCAATGACTTGCAAGTTGTATATATATGCTAGGATCAATTCTTAAGTATTTAAAGTATATTAGGTGTGATTTAGAGCCATAGGGGATCTTTTACATCAAGTCAAGTTCAAAGAATTTCTAGCAACTAAGTTTTCGTATGAGTCGATAGAAGGGTCAACTCTAAATGACCATATCTCCTAAAGTATAATGAGTTAGATGACTCATAATATATCAAATCGAAGATATTCGAATTAGCTTTCCAATGCATCTAATTTTACGTTAATCGGAGTTCAGAGTAGAAAGTTATGGTCATTTTAGTGAAGAGGTGCAGAGCTGTCCGAAAGTCCACGCCGGGAGCACGTCGCGGACCCTCACTGCATGAGTTAATGACATTTTTTCCTTATAATTTGAGGGTATTTTTATCCTAAAACCTTTCGGAGTCTATTTATGAGCCCCAAAACATAAAACATCAGTTTTCATAATCAAAAACCCTCTCCCTTCTCTCCTAAACATAAACGCTCAAGAATGATCTAGAAAGTCACGAAGTTAGGATTATCTTTTAAAATTCATCTCCAAGGTAAGTTATTTTTCATAAATTTCAATCTACCCAACCCGAATTTCTTCATCTATTCGTGAAGCTCTAATAAGATTTTAAATCATAACCTAGGGTTTCAAGAAAACAAATTCAAGAATCCCAAGAAAGGATTTCTTGACTCTACTTCTTCAAGAATTATGGTACTTCATCAAAAACTCTAAAGAGTCTAAGTCAAGAATTCAAGAATCAAAGATAATTCTTTCAATCAATGTCCTTCCAAGTTTCTTTTTTCACTTTAAAAGAACTGTGAAGATTGAGAATTCTCCAAAAAAGAGAAGAGAAGATCGCAAACTTTCCCAAATTTCAATCAACGATTTCTCTCTCAATTTTGATCGGATTTGAGCGATTCAAAAGTCTAAAATGTATATTTTTCCGAGAATAACACTGTGGAAGCTTTAGAAATTGATTTTGGTGCGTCATTTGAGGAAAAATTCATAATCTGTCTGTTGCATTTTAAATATATTTTGAAAACTTTAACATGTGATTTCTTCCTCATACTAGATCCGTTTTTGAATTGGTTTTCGCTATTGAATTTCTTATCACTTGGGGAATATTTTCATGTAAAACTTTTCAGATTCTGATGATATTATTTAGGCAAAGATATTTTTGGACCATTTTACTCTTTTTACCCGAATTAATTGATTTTAGTGTCGTTAGATTCATTATATAATTATGATGCTATATTTGAATAGATCTTGGTGAAT